>JASDQU010738848.1:301125-311242 GCA_032191745.1 Picea mariana
CAAGTCATCAATTGATTCCCATAATTTATGGGGTGATAACAGGCCCCACCTCTAAGAGACAGGCCCTAACTTCTCCACCACCTACCAAATGTTGGGCGCCAACTTCATGGTCACTAATTTCCATCTTTAGGATGGGTTGTTGTGTCATATGGTCCATCTCTGCATTCCATCAAGCGAGCGCGTGAAGCTGATTTGGGAATCTCACTACAGTCGGGTGGCAAGACACTTTGGCGTCGAAAAGATAGTGGCAGTGCTACAAAAACATTTCTACTGGCCTAAACTTCGACAGGATGTCGGCAAGTATATCAGGTCCTGCACCACCTGCACTATTTCCAAACTGACCACTAAGACACAGGGTCTGTACACCCCTCTACCTAGTCCTAACAGGTTGAGGAAATCCATCTCAATGGACTACATGTCAGGCCTCCCATTCACCAAGAGGGGAAATGACTGTGTTTTGTAGTTGTTGATCGCTTTTCCAAGATGACGATTCTAGTCGCTTGCAAGAAGAACATCATAGTAGAAGCCACTGCCAAGCTCTTCTTTGAACGAGTATGGGTACATTTTGGGATCCCACAAACCATTATCTCAGACCGTGACAATCGGTTCCTCAGCTCATTCTAGTCGAGCCTCTGGTCACTGTTAGATACCAAGAATATATGTTATTTTTTGTTAAGAATATTTTAATAATCTGTATTCATTTCGTTCTTCTCATAAAATCTAGATTAGTGGTATCGGAGTGGTCTGCTCCTTTTCGTCTTAATGCATGTCCCCAACAAGGTCAGGGTACAAAGAATTGGGTCTCAATCTTGTTTCTCTTGAGGACAAAATCTCTCACACGCCCAAGCGACCTCTCATGGAAGGATAAAAGAAATATGATAGGACATGAGATCCTTTCAAATTTTTGCTTGAGGAAGCCCTCACGCAACAGATGAATGAGATGATGGATAGTTTCACGCAAATCCTTCAGCAACTACCAACAGGCGACGCATATTCCTCGAGTGGAGGTGTTGCCCCCTTCAAGGTACAAATCAACTTTGATATTCCTATATTTGAAGGTCAGATAGACGCATATGTTGTAGATAAGTGGTTGAATATACTAGAAGGGTATTTGTCTTTCCATAACTTTTCGAGTAGAGAAAATATTACTTTTGCACTCCTCAAAGTCGTTCCCCATGTCAAACATTGGAAGGAAACTTTATGTGAGCAAAAGGAAACAGAGGAACCCTCATTATTTACAGTCACGACCACCTGGGAATCCTTCAGGGATGCTATTAGGAACAATACTACCCTGTCAGAAGTTATGACGACTTGTATACCAAATGGACCACACTGCTCCATGAAAGAGACCAAGCAATGCCAGAGTTTACAAATATCTTCCATACCTTGCGCACCAAGCTGGGTATCAAAGATTCAGAGTGACATTTGGTGCTCAAGTATCATGGTGCTCTGCATAGAAACATCTAGACCGAAATGAAATATCTGGACATCTCATCCTTGGGTGTAGCCTACTGATATGTTGTCAAAATCAAGCAGAAGCTCAAACAAAAGACGTGGCAATTTGGGCCTGGGAAACCCTCACAGCAAAAGCCAGGAAATGACAACCCCAACCCACAAAACAAAGGATAGAGAAAATATGGACAGTATCATGACAACCAGTCCAAGCCGCAAGAAAAGAAGGACACCGGAAAGACAAAGAAAGATATTGGGTAGTGGTGTGACTTCCATAAGAGACCTTGGCATAACATTGTTGACTTCCGCTCAAAGCAGTTGTTGGTGGTCAAAGTGAAAGCCTCTGAATCAGATGCGGGTTCTGACTCTTAGTCAGAACTAGGAAGGGGAAGATGAATCATTGATGCGAAACCCGGTGCCACCATTGCTACCACCAAGCTCCAAACTGGTAAACCAAACGAGCCAGAAGAAGGAGAGTGCCTCTTCCATTCACAGATGTGGGTAGAAGGCACCTCGTTGCACTTCATCGTTGATAGCAATAGCCAGAAGAACCTAATATTAGTAGAGGTCGTCAAGTGCATGGCCCTTCCGAGAACGTCGCACCCACAACCCTACACCATTGGATGGCTCCACCAAGGAAGCAATCTCCGCGTCAACCAACAGTGTTGATTTTCATACGGCATCAAGCCCTTCAAAGATGAGGTATTGTGTGATGTTTCTCCTCTCGAAGTTTGTAATGTTCTTTTGGGCCAACCTTATTTATGGAAATGTCATGTTGTATATGACTCTAGTCCTTGTAGTGTTATTATTACTTTGAACAGGAAATTGTACAGGATACCCGAGGCAATCCCTCCTTGTGCTATTTCCTTGATCTCTTCCAAGAAATGAAGGAAGGTCATCTCTCAGACCCGAAAATTTGTCTTCTTCATGATTTGCTCTCAGAGTGATCAAAAGATCGTAGCCACATTTAGGGCCTCTATGACCAATCTCTCCACACAACAAAAGAAATTCGATAAGGTCGTGGAAGAATACTCAGATATCTTATCCTCCCCTACCGGAGTACCTCTGCACTTCCAGCTCAAGCATCCCATCGATCTACCCCAGTCACACCGCTACCCAATGTGTCTTTCTACCGTCACTCTCTATTAGAAAACGAGGAGATCAAGAGGCAGGTCCAAGAACTTCTCCACAATGGGGCACATCCATCCTATCTCATCGCCTTGTGGGAGCACAATCGTGCTGGTGCAGAAGAAATATGGGACCTAGCGACTCTACATTGACTACCATGCCCTGAATAAAATCACAGTCCGAAATCGATACCTGATTCCTCGAATCAACGATCTCCTTGATCAACTCACGGAGGCCAAATACTTTAGTAAGTTTGATCTGAAGTCTGGCTACCACCAAGTCCCAATAGAATAGACAGATGTATGGAAGACTACCTTCAAGTCAAAAGAAGGTCTTTTTGAATGGTTGGTCATGCCCTTTGGTTTGACAAATTCTCCAACAACTTTTATGAGGATGATGGAAAATATCCTATGACCTTTCACTGATACTTTTGTAGTGGTGTATCTGGATGACATCCTCATATACAACAATACTTGGGAGGAACACTTGTAGCATATTCAGCAAGTTCTGCGCACCTTGTGACAACACAAACTATATGCAAACTTGGAAAAATTCTCCTTCGGCATGGACATGGTCCATTACTTAGGATACATCTTTGATCAACATGGTGTGCATGTGGATCCAGCCAAGATCCAGGTCATCTATGACTGGCCATCCCCAACCACACTCACTAAACTTCAGAGCTTCTTGGGCCTTGCCAATTTCTATCACAGGTTCGTATTGGGATTCTCTCATATCGCATGGGCCCTCAGCCAACTAACCAGGGGTGGTGGTAAGGAAAAATTTGTGTGGAGCCTATCCCAACAAAAAGCCTTCGATGACTTGAAGAAGCCTTTGTTCTCATCCCCGGTACTTTCATTACCGGACCTGCAACATCCCTTTGAGATCGAGGTAGATGCTTCAAACTATGTTGAGGGAGTTGTTCTCACTCAACACAGCCAACCTGTGGCATATCATAGTGAGACACTATCAGATGTTGTCTGTAAGTACCCTACTTACGACAAAGAAATGTACTCCATGTGCAAGCCTACCACCAGTGGAGAAATTACATCCTTGGGAAGGAGACAGTCATTACTTTTGGCGCTTCATCTCCTAGGGTTAGGTTTTTGGATGTATAGGATTTTTGACATTCCTGCTTATTGTAAAAGGCCTTGAGAACCTCATTGTAACCATCCTATTTTCTGCTGCATTTTACAATTTCAACTTATTTCCTTATTGAATAGAAAACCGGTTTTACTGTATCTCTGTTATTTTGTGTTAAGAATCTTTTAATAATCTGTATTCATTTCGTTCTGCTCATAAAATCCGAAACACGCTCCTAATGGTGACAAAGAAGAAAAATCTAAAAGTAAGAAGACTGACAGACATTGCAACTTTTGTGGGAAAGATGGTCATGTGGAGTCTAAATGTTTTAAAAATATGGAAGTCTCAGAAGCACAACATCAATATTGATTCTTCTTCTTCTTCTTCTCATGGACATGCACTTTCTGCTTCTAATTTCTCCTTCAATGCAACTTCTATGTCTTCCTCTAATGAGTGGATTTTTGAAACTAGAACATCTTATCATATGGATAAGGATAAAGCCATATTTTATGCTCTTAATGAATGTAACAACAAGAAAATATTTGTTGGCGATGACAAATTTCTTAGTGTTGTAGGGTCTGGAATAGTCCAAGTAGATAATGGTCATTTCATTGATTTATTATGTGTTCCAAGTCTTTCATGCAACCTTCTATCAGTGTATCAGATCACTCATTCAGGTAAAGGTAAAATCATAGACTTTTCACCTCACCAAGTTGTAATTAAGGATTTAAAATATCCTAAGCATGTCCTCGCAACTAGAATTGTTGATGATGTCACCAGGTTATACAAGTTTGAAAAGTTTGGTTCATCATATTTTCCATCAGTTTTGTTGCTCATAGTGATGACTTAAGAAAACTTTGGCATGAGCGGTTTGGTCATCTAAACTATCGCTCATTGTAGAAACTATGTAATCAACAGATGTTAACTGGTCTTCCTCTTGTTTCTTGCAGAAATGGTGTTTGTGTTGGTTGTGTTCTCGAAGAACGTCATCGAGACAATTTTGACAAATGTGCCTCTTGACACGCCTCATCCCCTTTGTGGCTTGTTCACGGTGACTTGTGTGGTCCACTTTCTTCTCCTTGTTTTTCTGGGTGCAAGTATTTCTTAACTTTCATTGATGACTTCTCTAGATGCACTTGGGTTTACTTCTTAAAATTTAAGAGCGAAGTGTTTGATGAGTTTTTGGCCCATAAGGCCCTTGTAGAAAAACAATATGGACATCAAATTCAAAGATTAAGAACAGATAATGAAGGAAAATATGTGAACAACAATTTTACAAGTTACTGCACTAAAAAAGGCATTCAAATGCAACATATTGCTCCATATACACCACAAAAAAATGGTGTTGTTGAGAAAAAGAATCGTACATTAAAAGAAATGGCTAATTGTATGATCCAATCTAAGGGATTAAGTCTTAACTATTGGGAGGAAGTCATTAGTTGTGCAAATTACATAGTAAATTACACTCCCACAAAGGCTATAAAATGTAAAATCGGAAGAAGCATGGAATAAAATTAAGTTATACATAAGGCTCTGCCTTGTTCTAGCCCTTGCAGACTCACATAAATGGGAGGTCCATCAGATAGATGTCAAATCCGTCTTCTTGCATGAGGATTTGAAAAAATAAATCTACATGGAAGAACCTCTTGTCTATGTTCAGAATGACTCTAGCCTTGTTTTCTGCCTTAAGAAATATATTTATGGTATTAATCAACCTCATCGAGCTTGGTATGCCAAAATGGGCAACTTTCTTCTTGATACCATCTTTTCTAGATGTCATTCTGACCCTAGCTTTTCTAGATCTCATTCTGACCCTAATGTCTATACCAGGAAAGTAGGAAGCCATCTCATAATACTTGTTCTTTATGTTGATAACCTTATCCTCACTGGTAGTGACCCTAAACTTTTAACCCATGTGAAATCTATCCTTAAGAAGAAATTTGAAATGAACGACTTAGACTATTTGCACTATTTCCATGGCCTCCAAGTTTTGCAAACCAATGAAGAAATTTCTCTTTCCTAGTTTAGATATGCTTGTGACCTTCCTTTTGTGGCTACAACAACCCCCCTTTCCTTTTTCTTTTAAAAGTGAAAGGAAAAGGGCCCCCTACTAAAATTTCAAACCTATTGCTTAATCCTCTACTGCTTAAGCATAATGTTATTTCATTGCTTACCTTGAGGAAGTTGAGGGGTTAATATTGATTGATGATTATCTTTGATTGGTGTTTTTTTTTCCTTTTGATATGATGATTTCAAATGTCTTCATGTTGCTTCTTGACCTATGATGGTTTTGTTGACATTTGTATGATGGAATTGATGTGTCATCTTTTGACCTTTTGTTGATTCTGATGTGCTTGGTGATCTTATGCGGTGGCAGGGTTTGTTCTATTGCATATCCTGATTGACTAACTCAAACTATGAATCTTCTTGCTAGCATGTGTGTGCTTCATGTTTTCATCTTTATGTTTTCACATGTAGACTCTACTCACTTGTTTCGAAATCTAAGTCTAAATTGCATAATTGTTGATCCTTCTTTTGAGTTGCGACTTGGCACATGTAGTTCCAGGACACTCATCTACAACCACCATATTATCATTGAATAAACCTAACACTCTCTTATAAATTGGCTTATAGGCAAAGAATATATTGTTTACAGTATGGACAAGTATTCTTGTGATCACATGGATGATATCCTTCTTCTATTTTGCAGGAGAAGGTTTGCAAGGACACTTCATTTGCGTGATTACTCCACCCTTGAGAGGCCTGTGGGGGAATCTCTTGATCCTTGTCCACAACCTTGACCTTAATTCTTTCCAAGATTATCCTTATTAGGAAGCGGATTATCGTCTCTTGTAGTTGCCTCAAGGTCCAAAGCCCCGAGGTTGTCGAACCCACCTTTCCCAAGAGCTTGTCCTTGAACCTATTCAAATTGGTTTATATAGGGTCCTCTCTTAGTCTTACCTCTCACAAAAATCCACGCCATAAGTCCATTCAACTTCCTCATCATGAGTCCTTGTCATGTTGTCGCCTTATGTCTGGTATATATCTATTGCATTCATGCATAGTGGCTTGATATAAATACCTTTTCTCTGACCTGGTTGTGTTCTCGCTCCTTGTGATTTGAGCGTGTATGCCCTCTGAGATGTGTATATTGAGTGGATTAACCTATCATGCGCGCTTGGTTGGAGTCGACTTCATGTTTCTACTCATCAAAACTTGTGACGTTAAATCGTCACATGAAGCGTCGTTCTTTTCCCTCCTTTTCTTTCCCTTCGTCGTAGTTTAATCGCCACATCCTTGGTCACCATATGTCTCACTCCTCTCCATGATGCCTGGTTTTTCAAATCCTACCCTATACACTTTTTTCTAAATTGTGGCCCCTATGTGTGGAACCTTGATCGACGGAAACTAGAGGGGGCGTGGAACCTGGACTCGTGTAATTTGGGCTAAATTTTCTAACTTGTAATTTTATTTTATTTTATTTTTCTTTATTTTTATAGATATTTTTGTATATATTTTATTTTACTTTATTTTAATTAATTTTATTTTTTATGTAAAGTATTTTTTTTTTCTGTGGTTTTCCCCATGATTTTCTCTTAATGTTACTTTCTTTTCTTGGGACGGAGCGATGGATGGTCCTCATACCCATATAGATATTTTCTAATTTTCAAGGTTTCTTTTGTTTTGGAGTGCAACATTTAGTTTTATGTCGGATGATAGCCTTTGATAGTTTTCCAGCTCCTTAGTTTGTTCACTACTTTCTTTTTCAGAATTGAGCGAGACACTATTGATCTATTCTTTCTTTAGATCCTTCAGTTTTCTGGATATCTTCCTTCAAATTCCATGTAATCAATTTTTTGTCAAGTGTTTTGTGGAACAATGATTTGAAGAGAGTTTCCAGCCACCATGGATCAACGTTCCTGATGATGTAATTAAAATTATTCTCTAATATAATTTTGGGCGAATTTTCTTATGAAAAAAAAAGAAATTATTTTTAATCAAGGGAAAATGTATTCACGTTAAATATTTTACATGGGGTAAATTCTTTTTTTTTACATGGATAAACTAATTTGCACTAAATCAACAAACCATATAACTAAGACCTAGGGTGTAATATACATTTATATATATATATATATTCATTTTAATTTAAATTTTCATTATTTTCGTTATTTTCATTATCATTTTTTAATTCTAATTTCCTAACATGTACATATATTTTTAACTTTTTTTTTTCCTTTCCCACCAGAAAACCTCACTATTATCCCAGGTCCTATTTTTTAGAATTTCTTATTTTCTAGGATTCCCTATTTTTTTAGGAATTCCTTCCTCCCTTACCCTAATAGCATGGGAACTATGCTATCATATATATATATATATTCTCATTGTCTTAAAATTTATATCATATGCAAGCTATTTAAATATTAATTTTATAAGTGTGCAAAGGAGGGGTTAATATAATGTTTTATTTACTAATTGGAACCCTTGGTCATCGAGAGCACAAGCTAGGTAGATTGTCGATGTTGACGTAGGAAAATTTACCAAGCTTATCATATTCACAAACTCCCTTACCCCAACGACGACCACACGTGGGTAATATTTCATTTAAATATTTTGATGTTTTCCCTTAAAAAGACATTCATTTTTTCTCCCTTTTAAAATATTACTTAGCATTATTTAAAAAAAAGGTTTAAATTATCATGTCATTAGGAGTTTGAAGTATCACGTCGTTGGCGATTGCCTTTGTAAAAACGTGCATCATTTTTATATATTATTTTTAAAAGGATCATGCATTATTATCATCGGGGGTTTGAATTAACGTGATCGGCGATAAGTAATTGTCGTCAAGGAAGGGAAGTAAAGTGAGAGTGAGGTATGGGCATGCACGGATCGCCGATGACGAGGCCAAGGGGGACCTGGAGATAATATATGGGATTTTAATCCCTTTAAACTATGTCCATGTGGTGGTCGGGGGAAATTGTTATATATATATATATATATATATATATATGTGGGATTTTAATCCCTTTAAACTATGTCCATGTAGTGGTCGGGGGAAATTGTTATATATATATATATATATATATATATATATATATATATATTTGTTTGTTTTGTTTAATATTATTTATTTATTTTATTTTATTTTTTATTATTTTCATTTTTAATTTTCATGGATTAATAGTTTTTCGCATGTAATATGAATAAACAACCTGAATGAGTTTAATGGTTAAAAATGTGTGTTTTTTCCTTAAATTTCATAGGTTCAAATCTCAAGGGGTAGGATAATTATTATTCCTTTTATTAATTTTAACCTTAATCATTTTTATTTTTCATTTTTTTTTTAACAAAATCGGATATGAGGCATTTTATTGATAGTAGGCAGAGAGGGCTGCAACCCTTACATCTTCAAAAACAGATCTAATACTATCGATCTGGTCTTTCAGTAACTAAAGATTCCTAATCTATTACATGCCGAGAGCGGTCTTCTGCTAATTTTTAACCTGCAACTAACTGTGAACCTTCATACCCTTCTGAAACGGACTACCATGTCTCGGAGCTAGCGGTCTTTTTTAGAAGCTTCAGCCGTGACTTCAGAGATCTTACCCAGGCAGTAGTCAGCCCCTCCACCTGGGTTTCGAGGGCAACCAGCCTTTTCCCTAAATTCCCAATCAGATTGGCAGCGTCTTTGAGTCCAGCTTGCAGTTCATCGGTCAGGTCATCCTTGATATCTTGCATTTCCATGGCCAGCATTTCCCACTTATGCTTGGTCGTGGATGCCTTGATGCTTTCCAGTTCCGTTCGAAGGAGTTCAATCCTCTCCTGAGGCGAGAGATTCGACTTAGACGAGGAGGGCTTCTTATCCATAGCGCAGAGAGGTCTGGACCACAGGAAACGGATCAGAGAGCCACCAGGAGGGAGAATAATAGAACCAATCTTACACAGGTATGTAGAAGAGGGGGCCGAACTTCCGCTTATAAGAAACCACGGGACCTTTCCCCCATGCATCGTGCGGCCCGAATCGATGAGCGATCTCAGGGCAGAGGCATCCGAATCAGCGTGATGATGGAGGAGATCAGTAATCCCTTGAAACGACGGGTGAATCACGTGATTTTGGAGAGCTCGGGGTTCTGAGCGATTAGGGGATTGCTTGACAGGACGTTTCTGCATTGACAATTAGCGTACCTTTGCTCAAATGGACTCCCAAATTCGCTTTTGCATCCGCTTCTCCATTCAATTTTCTAAGCACATGATGAAAGTGTGAGCCTCTAAGCTGGTTGAGGAGGATGACGGTCTTCCTGTACAGCTGGCCTAAGGAGCAGTCCTTCGGTTTCTTTTTTAAAATTATAGCTTCCAGGACCTGTTTAGAATCGCCGAATATTCTGAGCTTTTGAATTCCCAGAAGGAGAGCCTGGTTGAGGCCTTGCCATAGCGCGAGGAACTCGGCATGATT
>JASDQU010738848.1:314794-328520 GCA_032191745.1 Picea mariana
AAAAGAAAAGAGGGCATAAAAGAATTGAAAAGAAAAAGCCCCATGCAATAATAGTAACTTGGCCATACCTTTCAAGCATGGCCAAGTTCTTTTTAAATTTAATGTTGCTAGGTTAGTGAATAAATCTGACCAGACTGCCTAATCCTGGTCAGATAGCCCTTGGGTTAGATTAGTGAATAAATCTGACCAGACTGTCTAATCCTGGTCAGATATCCCTTAGGTAGAGTAATTTCTTAACCCAACAGTTTAATCTGGGTTAATTGTCCTAGGAAGATAGGTTAGCATGTATGTTAGTTGCTTCATTTGCTTCACCACCCATGAAACCAGATTGATGAAAATTCTACACCATGTCTCTATTGCCTAAGAATAGTTTATATGATGTCCCCTTGGTGGTGTCTATGTGAAAAATTGGGAAAAACCCATAAAAGGCACTTATCCTAAGTTTTCTTGACACATCCTTTTTTCCGCTCATGATTTATATTTCCTACACTTATCATCGGTCCAGATCATGGCGCTCAGATATACGGCGCATGGAGAATTCCGGACCCCCCCTAATGTTCTACTTTTAACCAGGTGGGGGGTCCGGAATCAGTAATAATAATCGCACAGATCTGGACGGTCCAAAAATGAGCGCGTTGATCCACGACCCAAATTTGATTCCGGACACCCCCATCTGTTCTGCCTTTAATGGAAGGGGGGGGGTTCCGGAATGAGTAGTAAATGACACGCTAAGATCTGCGGATAGGAAACGGGTGCACAGATCAACGGTTTACAATGGATTTCAGACCCCCCTTGATGTTTTGATTTTAACCAAAGGGGGGGGGTCCGGAATGGATATTCCCTCCGACGGGCCCCTTGTCATAGGTGGCACAAATCTATTGGTTCTGAAGTCTTTTCACCATATGTCATCTGACAACCTCCATCACTCAGGGACGTCATCCTCCACCGATGCCACTTGCTCCACTTGTTCCCGAGTTGTGTCCCATCCCATAATGGCTGCCAGTCCCTGTTGTCAGTCCCTCACTCCTTTCACTCATGAACAACCCCTTATTGCGACTTTTACCACCAATCCCTGGCCGCCACGCCACCCGTCTGTATTCTTTGGCCACCGTCACCTGCCACCTTATCCCAAGTGGCCCGTTGTCCATTTATTATAGGATAACATACCCGTTATCCTGCTGACATGTCTCCCGCGTCTGACCGACCCTTGTTTTGAATAAAACTACCGTTATTCCCCTTTCATTCATTATTCATCCATCGCGCCAGAAAACTTACCTCTTATTCCTTCATTGCTTCCCCATCGCCTTCATCCACAGTCATTTGACCCCACTAACATATTGTTTATTGCAGGTACTGTTGCATATATGGCGCCAAAGCCAAGGCTAGCGGAAGGAGAAGAGAATCCTTTTCTTCCTCCTCCTGTTGACATGGACAAAATCCCGTTGGTGGATAAAGACAGGTTGATCGCAGAGACCATTTGCGACTTCAATTTTTTAGACCTCCAGTCATGGCTCCAGGAAGTGTTCCTGGACCAAAGCGATGAGATTGGACTCTGGGAGTCCAATTTTCCCCTGTACCTTTTTCCCCAAATACACCACTTTCCCGAATTCACCCTCAAATGCCAAGCCCATTATATTCCCGACCAGAGGGTCGTAGTCTCTTCATCCGTAGACGTCCTGTTCTTCATCACTCCCGAAGTTATTAACCAAATTATTCAAATCCCCCATGCCGATTTCGTTTCTCCTTTCAGTCTTGAGATCCTTACAGAGTTATATCAAAAAATGACCTTTCCACAGAGAGCTCAAATTTTCGAGTTGTTCCTTCCCACCTCTGCTCAATTCCCTTCCACCAATCCACCTTACCCTTCATCCATGTTCTCCACCAAGGGAAACCAGATCATTTCCTCTCTTTGTGCTATGTTAGGATACTATTCCGACCAGTGGGTAGATGAGCCCATTCTGGGTTTCCTATCCATTTTCTCCACTGACGAAAAACCAACCACCCAGTTCAATTTCAGTACCTTCTTGGCCGACAATATTCACAATCAGTTCATGAACTTTGGCACGGAGGGCATGTTTAGATATTTGTCCATATTGGCCTACATGTTTGTTTTTTATCAAGACGATAAATTCAGTTTTTCTATGTAGAAAATGGACACAGATGGAAAGCCTCAACAGCATGGACCTCTTTGTTGAAGCGTAACTCTGCTGAATACGACTTCAAAGCATTCATTGATCTGTTTTACCACCCTGTGGTAAGCAAGTTGAGCGACAGGCCCGAGCCTCGCATCAACGACGAAGTCCAGAGAATTTTGCATCTCTCGGAGAATACAAAAACTGAGGATTGGTACTTGTATCAGAACCACACCGAGATCAGAGTTTTC
Source organism: Picea mariana (assembly GCA_032191745.1). Lineage (NCBI taxonomy): Eukaryota > Viridiplantae > Streptophyta > Pinopsida > Pinales > Pinaceae > Picea > Picea mariana. The sequence continues at coordinate 317,178 of JASDQU010738848.1, forward strand.
GGGTGCAAATTGGCACCTTACAAACTACCTCAATATGTGCCGGTAAGAATCTTTGCGCTATAATATATTAGGCAGATAATGAATTCAGATGACATTCATTTTGTTTCCCTGAAGAAGAAGCAACAATTGAGAATCAAGGGGAAGATTGGTTCTTTCATCTGCAATAGTCGAGGCGCCAGGGAAGAAGCGGACAAAATGTTGAAGGAGATGAAATTATTTACGAGTTTCATATGGCACTATGATCCATGCGGGATCATTTCAGAAATGCGGGTGAAAAATAAAAACATCCCGTATGCTCATGAGTCCAAGCCAGAGATCGAAAAATTTGCAAATCAGACAGTTTGGGTGCCTGACACTTTGATTGAGGTGGAACAACAGGTTGAAGTGGAGCAGCAGGTTCCCCCGACAACTGTGAAACAAACTACCATGCCGCAGGTCTCTAAGGAGAAGAGGCCTCGACAGGAGTCGTCTCCGCCTGTAAGGGAGGTATCATCAGAAGAGTTCCAAATGAACACCAAGAGGCCAAAGATAGTTTCAACGTCTGGTACTACAGTAGAACAAGAGGCCCTGCCTACCACAGTAACTACCACAGTAATCAAGCCGGTCATTCCACCGTTCGGTTCGAGGCTTTTTTAGGGCATCACCCCAACAGTACCTAAGAAATCCACCGACTCTCCCCTGAATGATAATCCAGGCAAGATTGGGCCTAAATTGGGCATCTTCGAGAAATACGAGATGATCAAGAAGAAGAATCAAACCCTTACTAGCAGCACTTATGCCTAGTTTCGGAAACAAACGTCGACTGTGCAGCATAGACTGTTGTCTGCATTCGACACAGAGAAGGGTAGGATGCACATGGCCTACCTCCAATCGCAAGTACCAGATCCCAAGGTGATCTCAGACTACAAGAGGGCCACCTTCAAATTCCAGGCGAAGGATGTACACCCAACAGATCAGATGGATCTGCACAAACAAACAGGGGAGATGGTTTTCCACACATTGGCACATGCTTCAGCTTCTTCATCAAAATTTCAGGTATCATTGAACAACGCTCAGACACAGCTTAAGCTGGAAAAGATATAATCTTTTGTGAAGGACAACAGAATCAAGACCTTGGAGGAGTTGGTTTTAAAGATCGGCTATGATCCGTCAAATCTCAAAGCTGCAGAAGAGATGATAAAGAAAAATAATGCAAATATCGCATCCTTAAGAAAAAAGCTGAATCTCCCGCCCACAGAGGACTCATAGTCAAAGGAGATAGCAGAGAAAGAAGGTGAGAAGGATGAGATGCTAAAGTTGCTCATGGAGAAGAATGCTTAGCTCAAGGAAATGGAAGCTGAGATGGAGAAATTATTGAAAGAGAAAGAATAGATGAAGCCGATGGAAGGAATTCCATTGAGTGCTATTCCCATTGCAAGATTGAGCACTGCAACAGTGACAACAATTCCATTAGCAACACCAGTGACACCATAGGAGGGAACAACTGATGTCACCAAATCCCTGGAAAAGATGAACTTACAAGAGACTGAAATCAGCAGGCTTAAGAAAGAAGTTGAGAATTTTCAGGAACTCAAAACTTCTTTCCAGTCCAGTCTCTCCAAAGAGAAATAGGTAACTGAGCAGCTAAAGAAGGAACTACAGCAGCTCCAAAAGCAAACCATGTCAGGAAAGACTTTGGATGATGTCAAAGAAATTGTATGGATAGATATCACAAAGTCCATCAATGAGATATGGCCCATGATCCAAATTATGTTTTAACAAAATGAGTTGCTACAGAGGAGCAAACATGCCATTGAGAAAAATCAGAGTAGAATTGGGAGATAGACCAGCTCAGGTGAATGATATCATCAAATTCCTTAATTCTAAGACCAGAGAAGAACTAGAAGAGTTGAAGATAGAGGACAGAATAGAAACCATCCTGGAGGTCAAAAGAGTTTTGACCAAGAGGGGATTGATGCTTCAACTAGAAGAAAAGGTTCAAACCATGGACCTGAGGGTACAAAAGTTATTCAACAAGATCGAATCTCTCCAGAAGAAGGGTCTCCCTGATCTGAAAGTTATTAATGATAAATTGATGACACTCCTAGATTATAAAAAGAGACTATCTGAAGTGTCTAAGGACAGTTCAAAGTTTGCTGGCATACAAGGGAGTATCACTGGCAAAGCATTCTTGGACGCCCTTCAATTCGACATCAACATCCAGCACGAGATTTGATACATATTCTTGCGTGTATTCACTGGTGACGTTTTTCTCCGAGTCAGTGGCTTGCCTTCTTGGTACTGCCTCGATCCACTTGGTGAAATAATCGGTGGCCGTGAGAATCCACCTTTGTTGGCTTGAAGAAGGTGGGTGAATTTCTCCAATGAAATCGAGCCCCCATTGTTGGAAAGGGGCCTCAATTGATATAGGCTTCAAAGGTAAAGGAAGGAGTTTCCTTTTTCCTTGAAACAGTTGACACTGGTGACATGTTGTTACTTTCTGATGTACATCTGCAAACAGGGTGAGCCAGTAAAAGCCAGCTCTGAGTATTTTGTTGGCTGTAACCTTCCAGTTCAAATGGCCACCACATTCTCCTGTATGAAACTCCTGCAACACCTTATCAACTTCATCTTTCAGTAAACAATTTAAAATAATACCTGCAGGGTCTTTCCAATATAAATTTCCTTCCAAAATACAGAATTTCAAAGCCTTCAACTTTAAAAATCTAGCTTTAGTCTTAGTTAAACCAGGGGGAGCTTGTAAATTTTGTAAAATGAATATAAGGTCCACATACCATGGAGAGTTGAGAAATACCTCTCTAACATTTGAAGTTTCCATCTCACCCTATTCATCTACAACATCTAGAAAATTAATGTCAAGATCCTGGAAGTTAGATTCAGCCATTAATTTAGCAAGGCCTTGGCCTTTGATTAGTTTTGTGGGCTTAATCTCTATATCGTATTCTAAAATTACAGAAATCCATTTTCCCCTTCTTCCATCAGGGTTGTCCTATGTTAGAATATCCTTTACTACCACGTTCTGAACATAAGATATGGTGTGGGAATGGAGAATATAGACCCTGAAGTCTTTTATGGCTTTTACCAAAGCAAAAGCTTGCTTCTCCATGATATTGTAGTTCAGGACAGCATCTCTTAGATCTTTCTTGAAGAAGGCTATGGGTTGTTCATACCCTTCATTGTTCTTCTGCAGTAACACCGCTGCTATAGTATGTTCAGAGGCAAAAGAAAAAAGATAAAAATCTTTAGTGAAATCGGGACTGATCAAAACTAGGGCTTCTGTGAGTGCTCGTTTGACTTGTTCGAAGGATTGTCTAGACTCAGAGTCCCATTTTATTTTTACATCCTTTTTAAGCATGTTTGTAATGTTTCGGAGGAGTTCGGCCAGATTGGGAATGAATCTTCGTAGAAAGTTAATTTGCCCGATAAAATACTGTAGTTCTTTGAGGTTTCTTGGGTGTTCTAACTTTAGTATGGCCTCGATTCTACTGGGGTCTATTCTGATTCCATATTTAGAGATAATGTGTCCTAGCAGTTTTCTTTCTTCTAACCCAAAAAGACACTTCTTAGGATTTAAAGAAATCCCAAACCTTCTACATTTCTCAAAAACTCATCTTAGGTGCCGCAGGTGTTCATCATCAGATTTGGAAAACACAGTCACATCATCTAAATAAATGACAATAAACTTACCAGATTCTTCCACGAAGGCGATATCCATGGCCCTCTGAAACATGGCTCCTGCATTCAACAGACCGAAAGGCATCTTCACGTACATGAAAGTGCCCCATGGTGTGGTAAAAGCGGTTTTATCTTGATCGTCCGGGTGATCTAGGACCTGGTTGTAGCCTGAGAAACCATCCAATAGAGATATCCTACTGGACCCGACCACTCTTTGTAGGAGGTGGTGCATTTTCGGTAATGGGTAATTATCTTTCAGGGATACTTTGTTCAGATTTCGGAAATCAATGCAGAGCCTGATTTCCCCAGTTTTCTTCCGTGTAGGGACTAAATTAGAAACCCACTTAGAGAAACGTAGAGGGACTATGATCTTGGCATCATACATTTTCTTGATTTCTTTTTTTATCAGAGGAAGCATCTTGGGATTTTTCCTCCTAAGTTTCTGCCTAAATGGTTTTTGGTCTTCCTTTATGGGAATCCTGTGTTGTATGATGCTGGTATCATAGGCTTTCAAATCTTCATAGCCCCAGGCAAAAACATCTGAATATTCTTTGAATAGCTCAAGGTATTTAAGCTTTTGTTCTGGGGGTAATGATTTGGACAGTTTGACCATCCTAGGCTTCTCTTCAGTCCCTATATTACATTCCTCTACCTCTTGTCCATGGGCTTCTATTTTTGGTTTCTTAGCTACATCGTTAGTGTCAAACAGATATTCTAAAGGAACAAGACCTCTAGGTAAAACATTGATTTTCAACTGTAAAACATCGGCATGCATTTCGTCATCCCCTAACTCTCCTGAATCAACTGTATCTACTCCTGAATCTACAGTATTCACACTATCTATTTCAAAATCCAAACTATTTACATCTTCATCTTCATTTTCTAAATCTATATTTGTACATTCAAAATCGTTCTTGCATTGCAGAAAGTCTTCTATCTGATCATCGATTCCAAACACTTGCTAGTACCTGACATTATCGGGAACCTTCGGTCTACATTTCACCTCAACAGTGTATGGGTGCGTTTGGTGGAAAGGAATCTTGCAGGAGGCTGCTGACGTAGCCAATCCGTCGGCTAGAATATTTTGTCCCCTCGGCATTACCTGCAAGTCAACCTCATTAAAACACTTCAAAGCATCAAGAACAACATTCCTGTAGGCTCTAAGGAACGGGTGTTTAGCAGCATACTGTACTTTAACTTGCTTGATTATTAATTCAGAGTCACCCCTTACCATTATCTGCTTAGCACCAACTTTTTTCAACAACTTCAGACCGAGCATTAAAGCTTCATACTCGGCAACATTGTTAGTGCACTGGAAATTTAATTTGTAGGAATGATTTTCCGAATACCTGTTTCGATGATTATGCAGCCAGACTCTAGCTCCTGCTCCCTCTTTACTCACAGCTCCATCAAAATCCATACTCTAGAAATCGACGGGGAATTCTTCAGTGATTACATTTTTCATCTTTGCTACCTCATCGCTTTCTGGACCTTCAACTTGACTAGATATATCTTCTATCAGCTGAGTATCTTGCTCTTCTATATCACCATCATTGTACAAGATGAATGAATCTAAATTGGAATGAGCAGAGTAAAGGGGGTAATTGTGCGGTTTCTCCTGGCTACTGACCATGTACTTCATCAGTGTTTCTCTGTATAACCTCCTTTCTTTCCCGAACACTGGGATAGTGGCGTAAGACATATCCAGCTGCTAGGTTCCCTTCAACTTAGCTCCCCAGGACCAGGATAGAAACATTCCATACTTTGGCGGGATGTCTGCAACCACCACGTCCATTACCATGATTTTTGAAGGGATCTGAACCAAGGTGATGCATAAGTATTTAATCAAACCAATACATTTAAATTTACTGGAGTCAAACGAGGGTAAATCTTTATATGGTCTGGTGACCTCCAGTCCCAGTTTTTCCATTACTGCTTTAGGCATCAGATTATGTGAGGCACCTGAATCCAGCATAGCGTTATGCAATATCAATTCATGTATGCTTAAACTGATGTAAAAGGGAGCTACATCACCGGTATCGTCTCGACCATCTACTTCAGGTCCGAAAAGGAGTTCGGGATGATCGTCAGCAAGGTTCACAGTGTCTGAATGAGTCACTGATCCAATAGTCAAGGCCTTGGTGCCTATGTAAGGCTCAATGTCCAGTGCTTTTATTACCTGTGAACGATACCCGTCTCTGTTCATAAACTCTGTAAGTGGGATGGGAATTTTTATTTTTTCCAACTCCCCTTCAAGACTAAAGGGTGTAAGAGCTCTGCCTAGGCTCATCGGTTCTAATTTGTCTGCCATGTTCTTCGGCTCAAAAGTACTAGGCGGATTAACGTGTGAAGCATCAGGCTGTGATGGTCTTTTCAGAATGGTGATGTTTTTCTTCAAAGGAGGATAAACTTTACTCTTCTCAGGAATCTTCTCAGCACTAGTCTTCTCAAGAGTTTTCTCAGTACAAAGTTCAGGGGTTTTCTTGGTTTCGACTGTCTTCTGTGTTTTGGTTGTCTTCTTGGAAGAAGTCCCTTCTGTCTTTGAACTCCCGTCTGTCTTCTTGCTATGTAGATTGTACTACCGGTGTACCTCCAGAATAGCATTCTCAAAGGCCTGTTGTTCCGCATCTTCGGCTTCTTCACTTACCTTTGTTTGATTTAGCAGAAAAAGTTCATGCTCTTCTTGAGTAAGGAAAATGGCCTCGTTGTCGTGAATACCCATGAGGCTGATGTGAGTGTCCTCCAATTCCTCAATCACTTCTCCCCCTTCATCAGCGTAGTTTTCTTGCAGGGGAGGTCTAATCTGCTGATCTGGGCCCCTCTGCTCTCTTTGATCCCGAGGATCTCTCTGTCTGATCTAAGGAGGATTTCTCCTAAAATTGGGGTTCGGAATCGAAGGTGCAGGTGTGTTGTATCTCAGAGGATTTATGTCTGACACATTCACTCTTTCCAGCATTAGTTCCAATGTTCTGACCATAGAATCCCATTTGGAATCAGTGGTCGACGTGGAAGGTTCTTCTTTGATCGTGACTCTCCTTTCTGACCTCTGACGGGCCCTTTTCGCCAACAGATTGGCCTCCACACTAATAGCACTTTTCTGCATGTCCTCTAGGGTGGCAGCATTTCTTTCTCTTAATTGGTAAGACATGTCAACATCAAATCCATCAAGGAATTTAATCAATACCAAACCCTGTGGAGGTTTGATTTCAGTTGGGATTGCATTATATAGGTTGTTAAAGCTGGTGCAATAATCTTGTACCGTCTCACTTTGATTTCTTTTTATATTCTCGTATTCTGACAGTATTTGGAGAGGGTTTTTTTTTACCTCCCATCTATTGAGAAAAATTCTTTGGAACGCAACAAGGTCAGGAACTGAGGCGGCAGGTAAAGCTTTGAACCATTTCTTGATGTCTCCTGTCAGGCTCTGGGAAAACAATTGCATTTGCACGTCAGCCTAATCAACTTCTTGCAAATCAAAGTAATCATTCATTTTGTCCACATGTTGTTGGGCATTTAAAGGTCCGGTTGGATCGAACTCTGGAAGTCTAGTTTGGTAGTCTTGGGGCATGGAATGTAGCGGCGCAACCAACAGCAAAGGAGCATATCAGGCTGCCATGATGGCTGAAGGAGGTAAAGGGTTTTCTTGAAAAGGAAGGTGACTTATGCAGGGAAGTATGAATCCCTGAGCCTGCAGCCGAGGCCTTTCGCCTGAGTAAATGTTCGGGGTTATCTATCACTATTGCAAGTTCTGAGTCGGGATGAGATCGAGTGTGAAATTTCTTGGAAGCCAGACCTATTTTTTAATTTATATATATATATATTTTTTAATTTTGTGAGTATGAAAATAATATGTACAAAGTTTGATTAAACTCTAACATTACTTTCTTCTCAGAATAAAACGTTCTTTTAGGGGAATTAAAACGTGAAATTGTCAATTTTTAGTTCGTCCCCAGTATGGTCGCCATTATGTTAGCACTTGGTAAATTTCCTAGAGGTTGAAACATAAGAAATCTATAAAGGTAACTTTATCCAACCACTTTTAAAGCTCGGAATCTAGCCCTTCTAGCTTCAGAGAGGGATCTCTCTATATGATTTAGCTTTGTTTTTTAACTTTAGATGTTAGGCTAGGTAAAGAAACAATTAGGTTTTGTTGTAAAAGTGTTTTTGAATTGGTTGAGACAGTCTACACCTCCATTGGGCTAGGGGGTCTGTGTTATAACAAACATGAGATACAAACCATAAGCATAAAGGAAAACTCCCACAGGGCGAGATAATATACTGACTGGATCTTTAATAGTTTAAATGATGGACAGAAGAAAAGATGAGAAAGATCATTCAACTAAGAAGCAGTTAAGAATTCCTTAATTGAAAACCTTAGAAGATAAACATTAAAACCTTTAAAGTCAGACACAAGGTATCTAAGATAAATCTTACAACATACGTTACTTTTAAAGATTAGTTTCAGAAAACAATATGATCACAAAGAAAAAAAACATTCCACTTAGAGAAAAACGTCACCAATGAATACACGCAAGAATCCTATAAAAGTGCTTCCTCTTTATTAATGGAAGATCTCTTCAAAAATAGTTATAGTCTGAAAGCGTTAGGGTGTAAATATCAACAACCCTCAATACTTCAAAAGGTGAAGTATTTATAATTCAAATTACAAACGTTCCTGTCATAAATGATTAGGACGTGCTCATTCTATTTTTAGCCTAACTGATTTAACTAATCAAAACTGCTTGATGACTCGGTACAACTGCATGCGGAATTTCTAGGGTAGGCCGTTGGYGAGGTTCCTGTGTAACCTCTTCTAACTGGACARGTGACTGGACCTRGACAKCTCATCTKCTAATCAAGAAGATCRCARAGTTCTTCCCATCTGAGATGACTAGGCATGGTGACTTTGAGCAGCCTCCGATACAGCTYGTCCATTTCTGTATATTTGRMGAATGTGGGCTTGGTGAGGAATATGTATCGAATCTCGTGCTSGATGTTGATGTCGAATTGAAGGGCTTCCAGGAATGCTTTTCCAGTGATACTCCCTTGTATGCCAGCAAACTTTGAACTGTCCTTAGACACTTCAGACAGTCTCTTTTTATAATCTGGGAGTGTCATCAATTTATCATTAATAACTTTCAGACCGGGGAGACCCTTCTTCTGGAGAGCTTCGATCTTGTTGAAGAACTTTTGTACCCCCAGGTCCATGGTTTGAACCTTTTATTCTAGTTGAAGCATCAATCCCCTCTTGGTCAAAACTCTTTTGACCTCCAAGATGGTTTATGTTCTGTCCTCTATCTTCAACTCTTCTAGTTCTTCTCTGGTCTTAGAATTAAGGAATTTGATGATATAATTCCCCTGAGCTGGTCTATCTCCCAATTCTACTCTGATTTTCTCAATGGCCTGTTTTCTCCTCTGTAGAAACTCATTATGTTCAAAAATAATTTGGATCATGGGCCATATCTCATTGATGGACTTTGTGATATCTGTCCATACAATTTCTTCGACTTCAGCCAAAGTCTTTCCTGCCATGGTTTGCTTTTGGAGCTGTTATAGTTCCTTCTTTAGCTGCTCAGTTACCTGTTTCTCTTTGGAGAGACTGGACTGGAAATAAGTTTTGAGTTCCTGGATATTCTCAACTTCTTTCTTAAGCCTGCTGATTTCAGTCTCTTGTAAGTTCATCTTTTCCAGGGATTTGGTGACATCATTTGTTCCCTCCTGTGGTGTCACTAGTGTTGCTGATGGAATTGTTGTCACTGTTGCAGTGCTCAATTCTGCAATGGGAATAGCACTCAATGGAATGCCTTCCATCGGCTTCATCTGTTCTTTCTCTTTCAATAATTTCTCCATCTCAACTTCCATTTCCTTGAGCTGAGAATTCTACTCCATGAGCAACTTTAGCATCTCATCCTTCTCACCTTCTTTCTTTGCTATCTCCTTCGACCGTGAGTCCTCTGTGGGTGGGAGATTCAACTATTTTCTTAAGGATGCGATATCTACATTCTTTTTCTTTATCATCTCTTCTGCAGCTTTGACATTTGACGGATCATAGCCGATCTTTAAAACCAGCTGCTCCAAGGTCTTGATTCCGTTGTCCTTCACAAAAGATGATATATTTTCCATCCTAAGCGGTGTCTGAGCGTTGTTCAATGATACCTGAAATTTTGATGCAGAAGCTGAAGCATGTGCCAATGTGTGGAAAACCATCTCCCCTGTTTGTTTGTGCAGATCCATCTGATCTGCTGGGTGTACGTCCTTCGCCTGGAATTCGAAGGTGGCCCTCTTGTAGTATGAGATCACCTTGGGATCCAGTACCTGCGCTTGGAGGTAGGCCATGTGCATCCTACCCTTCTCTATGTCGAATGCAGACAACAGTCTATGCTGCACAGTCGACGTTTGTTTCCGAAACTGGGCATAAGTGTTGCTAGTAAGGGTTTGAATCTTCTTCTTGATCATCTCGTATTTCTCGAAGATGCACAATTTAGGCCCAGTCTTGCCTGGCTGATCATTCAGGGGTGAGTCTATGGATTTCTTAGGTACCGTTGGGATGATGCCCTGATAAAGGCTCGAACCAAACGGTGCACTGACCAGCTTGATTACTGTGGTAGTTACTGTGGTAGGCGGGGCCTCTTGTTCTACTGTAGTACCAGACGTTGAAACTGTCTTTGGCCTCTTGGTGTGCATTTGGAACTCTTATGATGATACCTCCATTACAGGCGGAGATGACTCCTGTCGAGGCCTCTTCTCCTTAGGGACCTGTGGTATGGTAGTTTGTTGCACAGTTGTCGGGGGAACCTGCTGCTCCACTTCAACCTGTTGTTCCACCTCAACCAAAGTGTCAGGCACCCACACTGTCTGATTTGCAAAATTTTCGATCTCTGGCTTGGACTCATGAGCATACGGGATGTTTTTATTTTTCACCTGTATTTCTGAAATGATCCCGCATGGATCATAGTGCCATATGAAACTCATAAAGAATTTCATCTCCTTCAACATTTTGTCTGCTTCTTTCCCGACGCCTCGACTATTGCAGATGAAAGAACCAATTTGCCCCTTCATTCTCAATTGCTGCTTCTTCTTCAGGGAAACAAAATGAATGTCATCTGAATTCATTATCTGCCTAATATATTCTAATGCAAAGATTCTTATCGGCACATATTGAGGTAGTTTGCAAGGTGCCAATTCGCACCCGAAAACTCTAATCTCGGTGTGGTTCTAATACAAGTATCAGTCCCTGGTTTTTGTATTCTCCGAGAGATGCAAAATTCTTTGGACTTCGTCGTTGTTGCGAGGCTCGGGACTGCCGCTCAACATGCTTACCACAGGGTGGTAAAACATATCAATGAATGCTTTGAAGTTGTATTCAGCATAGTTACGCTTCAACAAAGAGGTCCATGCTATTACCGGTTGAGGCTTTCCATCTGTGTCCATTTTTTGAATAGAAAAACCGAATTTATCGGCTTGATAAAAAACAAACATGTAGGCCAATATGGACAAATATATAAACATGCCCTCCATGCCAAAGTTCATGAACTGATCATGAATATTGTCGGCCAAGAAGGTACTGAAATTGAACTGGGTGGTGGGTTTTTCGTTAGTGGAGAAAATGGACAGGAAACCCAGAATGGGCTCATCTACCCACTGGTCGGAATAGTATCCTAACAGAGC
>JASDQU010738848.1:330352-357506 GCA_032191745.1 Picea mariana
GAAAAAAGGATGTGTCGGGAAAACTTAGGATAAGTGCCTTTTATGGGTTTTTCCCAATTTTTCACATAGACACCACCAAGGGGACATCATCTAAACTATTCTTAGGCAATGGAGACATGGTGTAGCATTTTCATCAATCTGATTTCATGGGTGGTGAAGCAAATGAAGCAACTAACATACATGCTAACATATCTTCCTAGGACAATTAACCCAGATTAAACTGTTGGGTTAAGAAATTACTCTACCTAAGGGCTATCTGACCAGGATTAGACAGTCTGGTAAGATTTATTCACTAATATAACCTAAGGGCTATCTGACTAGGATTAGACAGTCTGGTCAGATTTATTCACTAACCTAGCAACATTAAATTTAAAAAGAACTTGGCCATGCTTGAAAGGTATGGCCAAGTTACTATTATTGCATGGGGCTTTTTCTTTTATTTTTTCTTTTCTTTTCTTTTTCTTTTTCCTTTTATTTTCTTTTTCTTTTTCCTTTTCTTTTTCTCAAATTATTTGCAGAATGAAAAATCATTTGTCAATAAAAACAATAGATACGGATAATATCCAAGTCATCAGTTGATTCCCATAATTTATGGGGTGATAACAGTGCGCAGAAGGCGACAACAAAGCTTCGAGAGGGAATTGTCTATGGCCAGGATGCAGCTTGTCTGAAAATCCAAAAAACATGAGTTTCCTCGCATGGCCTCTATTGAGGAAATCATCCCATAGGCACCCATCCATGTCCCCCCATCCCACTTTCTTTTCACTATCCCAAACAAATGGAACCCGCCTTCTTGTTTTCCTCGGGAAACTTCCCAGCATGCCTTCAAGGATTTTCATAGCTCCACCACAGGAGAAGCCCAATTAAGTAATTTCCCCCCCTGCTACATTATAGAAGAAGCTTAGGAAGCGATGGATGCAGACCCGACCACAGGAGCAGCAGAGACCCCTCCAACGATGGACCTAGGAAAAAACAATGTATCCAAGGCTACGACAATGGGTATGGAAGGCGAGGAGTCAGAGGCTAGTCTCGATAGGGAGGGTGGCACCATCCTCTGTTTTTCATGCAAGAGGCGAGGCGTGACCACCTACCACTCCTCCACCTAGGCCACCTGAAGGTAATCTTTGAGATACGGAGCTTGGTGGAGGACATAATCCATCGCATCAGTCTAGTCAGCCAACAAGTAGACCTACTCTACGAAGCATACTCCAATACCCAGCCAGGACAATGTTGCCTGACGTGCGCTCATGCCTTTGTGATGACAGCTAAGGGAGCTGACGAGGATGGTGAGGGTGACATGGATGAAGCGAAGGCCACCGGGTAAATTGTCACCGTTAATAGTTCTCGATCCTTTCTCTGTTTTGAAGCTAGTCATGGATAAATGCCATTATTTTTTAACCCTCAGACTCAAAGCTTATTTTTTTCAGACCAATGGCGGCCACTTGTCTTGGTTTCCTTCGGGCAAGACAAATGTCAGCCAATCGATCTTCCTCATAGATAACATAGATAACCAACTGTCTCAGTTTCCTCTTACACGGCGGGACAACTCGCAGACATGGTGTTTTTGCTGTAACCTTTTTTTTGAAAGTTAATACAACAAGCTCTATTCTCTTTTACTTAAAAAAAAAATATCATTGTTGCATTAATTATTGATTGCTTGATTTATAAGAAAAAAATTTTCTAAATAATTTTACTTATTATAGATAAAAAAAAATGATATAGTAATTTAGTAATTTTATAACTCATAAAATATTTTTAAACATTTTATAAAGTAATTTAGTTGTTCATCTTCTCATCTATCCTAATTAGTCCATACTTTCTATTTAAATAACATGGAGGGTCATGTGTTGATTTTGAGAAGCTCATATTTAAAATATTTTGGGTTTCCTTTAATATACTGCCTCAATTAGCCATGTTGGCTAAGGTCATGCATTCCATGTAATACTTTGGTGTACTAATGTGTGTGGATGGAAATACCCTAATTTTTGAACAAAAGTTGTGAGAATTTTTAGACCTTAGTAAATTTCTATTGCCTCTCCCTCATTGTTGGCAGCTTCCCCAGTGCCCTATGCATATCTAATTCCCTAATGTTCTCCAGAAGTAAATATCACCCCACTTGCACCTGCTTCCCTTGGCTCAACAAGTTTGCTTAGTTTGGATTCACTTTTTGAAATATCTTTCTTGATATTTGGACATATTCATATTATGGCTTGTTATACTCCCCTTTCTCTCCACCAACAAAAACATTTGATTGATTTCATCATTAATCCTGCAAGTGCTCATAGAACTAAATGGAGAAAACAATTCATGTCATTTTTTAATAGATGTTTTTTTTTTTTTTTTTTTTTTTTGTGTCTGGAGGAATCAACAACTAGTTGGGCACGTGCTCGCGTTACACGTGGCCGTGTTATCCAACTGCTACCACTATAACCTCCAGGTGTGCCCACGATGCCCCTGACGCGACACACAAGGTAAGTCGGGGGGAATTGAACTCGAAACCTCATGGAACTTCATTTTCACGACACTTGCCAATTGAGCTGCCCCCCGGGGGCCTTTTAATAGATGTTTTTATCATCAACAAGAAGTCAATTTTTAATCGATGTTTTCATCTTCAACAACAATTCCTTCTGGTCATATTCCATGTTCATGAAGCTTTAGATTATGAGCATTATTCGACTTAAAAAAAACAAGAGTCCATGTTACTTTAACATAACTCTTTGATTAAAAAAAATCCTCTACACAATTATCAATTTCTACACATTTATCTAATTCCTAATATTAATCTAAAGTACTAGTATGGACTTCAAATAATTAACATTCCAAAAATACATGTTTTTCCCCTCCGAAGAAGTCCTCATCATGCACACATATTCATTTAATTTCATTTTTCTACATGTCATTATGTGTTTTAGCATTTTTCTTAAAAATTTAATGCAACGTGATTCAATATTATTGGGTGAAAATGCAAAGTTGGGAATCAATTTTTGAGAATTGGGTGTTTTTCGGTTATAATTTCCAATTTGGGTGCTTAGTTTTGACCGTTTGGTGTTGTCGAGATCCAGAATATAGTTTAGTTCCTTATGCTATCCACAAATGAAATAAAGGGGTGCCTTGCTCATACACTTAGCATAATAGGAGATGCACACTAGTTCCTTTGGTGCACATTCTCTCTATAAACCCTCACCTAACAATAAAAAATGAAAACAAAAGATTGTTTTCTCACTCGTCTTAGAAAAAATGAAAATAAATGTTACACAAGAAAAATAGATAACGCAAGATTCACAAAACTTCATCAAATGTATTAGTGGATTGTATCCCTTCTTAAACAATCAAGAAAATATTCTACAAATGACAAATGTCGCTTTATTCTTCTTCATTTCTCTACACAATCAGATTGGCAAGAGAAATTTCCCACAGCGCTTACTGACAAAACACTATTCACTAAAATAGACACCGCCATTATTTACTTAGACTGGCGAATGCATTATTATAGTAAAAGACTGACTGACGCTGACAACGATCATAAAACTATTATGGCATTACTTCTCCTTCTCACCTTTCTTGCTGCGGATGACTTGTACTCTGTTGTGTGCTTCCTAAGGAAGGTTGACATCCTTCCTTATCGGTCCAATTCTTCCTTGTTTATATCTGAAATCGTCCCTCCTTTCGCCACCGACAGAGGGAACTTTTGTTGCATTGTCTCGAATGTCATCCACTTGTCCTGTCTCTTGAGTTTGGGATTGTTGACCGACCAAGTATGAAACAAGATGTTGTTTGGCAGAATTTGGTGTTACTTGCAAGGAAGTTGTGACTGGAGTGTGTTTCTGTGATAAATTATGAATGCCACGATGGTCAGGTGGTTGTTCTTGATGTTGATGTGTTGATCCTAACGTAGTCAAAATGAGAGGAATCTTTGTAGGCCCCCTATACTAAAATCCAACACAGACCGCAAAATGTAAGAAGTATGTGGAAGAGTGAGTGGCCCTGTTGTAAGGGTGCCACCTCTGCAAATCCAACATCAGGAGGTGGAATTATTTGGCATAGTGGCAGTAAGTCACTGGGTGACCTCCCTTTTTACACATCGCTCCAAGAGAAAACTGAGAGGAAATATGGGGTAAGGGATAGCGGTCTTTAAATGTTTCTTGGCTGTGGGAATGGTAAGCGGTAACTAGAGGATGTTTGATAGTGTCTTGGGTAACCGAGAAGAGATGATGGATCATTGGGTAATGATGTGCCAGGAATGAGATCGATCAATGGAGCAAGGGATCAAGAGGGTGGCATCCTTGACAGAGACTGCGAGACATTGGCAAATTAAGGGAGTAGAGGGATTATTGTGGGAGGTGTCATATTACTGAGGTTCTCGGGATGAACATGGTGGGTCAAACAAAGAGAGACATTGTTGGTATTGATAACATGGTGAGTAGATATGGTATCGGAAAGGTAAAAATAAACCAGAATTGAACTTAATTATTAATACCTTGTCTGGTTCGCTGAAATGTAGTTGGATGCATAGCTTGCAGAAGACATCGATGTATCCTTTAACTGATTGATTCGAAGGTTGACAGAGTTATAACTACTTGGCGAGAAAATTATGAAGATATCCTAGAGGGTAGAACCGTTCCCTCAATGCCTCATAAAACATATCCGATGACGCAATGCAGTCATTTGTCGAGTAAGACGATGTACTGAGCTCGACGATCAATTCATACCTTTCCAATTATTTGTCCCACCAGGTTTCTGTTATTCCTTCTAGTTGAAGGATGAATATCTATAATTTGGTGGCCTCTTCCATCTTACACGAGGTCTTGAAGTAAGTGGAGAGGCTATGAATCCAAGAATCGACCATCTCTCCATTCACTTGGTCAACAAACTTGGGTAACTGAGAACGGGTGTCCAACAAGATGGTCACTGGAGGTTGTTGTTGTTGAAGTTGAATAAGTTCTTCGAGAGCCAACGCCAAGTATACAACTGGAGATGATATGGCTGCATTGGATTCCTCACTAGAGGCCTCTCGTCGAGGTGACATGGTTGGAAGGAACTGGATATACCCTGAGGAGGGTGTGAGAGTAACCCTGAGAAGGGTGAAATGAATGGTCTGAGCAAAAGAGTGAGAATAAGTATGAATACCCCCAAAAAAAAATTGAATCTGGTGGATGAAGTTCTTGGTCCCAAGGACAGAAATTGATTTGATACCAATTGATCTGATAGTGTGAAGGCATCTTATACCATGGATACCCATTTTTCTCTAAATGCACGCTTTGATAGATATGAGTGAGGGACCCTCTGAGTAGACTAAGCGAATTGGAATATTCCCGCAATCGAGGAAGAAGGAAAACGCTACTTTCTGGAGATAGACGCGTTGTTTATTCCTTATGTTTTCCACCAATGAACTGAAGGGGCATATTTCTCGTATGCTTAGCATAATAAGAGATGTGCAACAGTTCCTTTGGTCCACATTTTTCTCTCACTCATCTTGGCAAAAGAGAAAATCAATGTTACACAAGAAAAATAGAGAACGAAAGATTCACAAAAATTCATCAAATGTATTAGATGATTGTCTCCCTTCTTAAACAATCAAGATGATCTTCTACAAACGGTAAATTCCACTTTATTATTCTGCATTTCTTTGCGCAATCAGATTGGAAAGAGAAATTTCCCGCAGTGTTTAATGACACAACTAATTGTTCAATAAAATAGACATCGCCATTATTTACTTAGACTGACGAATGCTTTATTACAATAAAATACTAACGGACACTGAAAAAAATCATAAAACTATCATAGCATTAATTCTCCTTCTCTTTTTGCTTGTTGGAGACGACTTGTACTCTGTTGTGTGCTTCCTAAGGAAGGTTGAAGTCCTTCCTTATTGGTCAACACATCAACACACACATCCATACATTTTCATCCGATACAAATGGCGAGGATCCACACAGATTCCACATGGAAGTTAAGTGGATAGTGGGTGGGAAATACCTATAAACTTTAAGAGACTATAACTTACAACCTTAAACTCAAATTTTAGCATATTTATAGTCATTGTAAAAATCTTAAAGAGTAGAATAGATCTATGATCTCAAAGTTATGTTTAGAAGCATTTTTAAGGAGAGGAAATATCGACACCCCACTTCCAAAGGAAGCATAGGGAGTCCAGTGTGTTACAGTTGGGAATATTAGGGAATATCTATGTTTATGCATTGATGGATTTCTGTGTACTCTACTATGGGATAGAAATTATTTCCTTCAAGTCATTTAAGTACGATCTTTCTTCAAAAATAGCCATTTAGATATTAAAATAATAACAATAGTAATTTTTTATCATTGAAGGTTCAATATAAAAAATAACTTATCCTATGTAATTTTTGCTTTCTATGTATTCTATGAAGGAATTGAAATTTCTTTCCTTAAAGCCATCCATTAACTTTCTAAAAACAAAAAAGATTAAAAAAAAAATATTTATCATGAAAGGTTCCACATAACAGATCACTTTCGTAGGTAATGATATCTTTAAATCTATACAATGAAGGATGGTAACAAATTTCCCTTGATTCATTGCACTTAGATAAGCACGATGCACTACAAACGAAGTGGAAAAAAAGTGTCACGATAGAGGATTTGAGGTAAAGATCATGGTAGATATTTTCTATTGGATTTATTGAACTTCGGGAATGTATGTTAGTTGTCGTGTGGTTTGGGAAGAGTCATGAGATCACGCGAAGAATGGGGTTCTTGGGAGAAGTCAGTCGAAAAGTTTGGTAGCGACTTATGTTTCGAGCAGTTTAACCCAAATTACTATCCACCACAGAAATATGATTTGGAAAGGTATGGGGACCATCAATTTCAATAAGCTTCAACCGTGAAATGTTGTTGAGATCGAGAATTTAGTTTTGAGTTCGGTTTTTAGGTTCTATTGGGTTTTCCCTAGTTACGAACCCGTGGTGTGCCATGTCCAATGGAATGTCACTTTCCACATCAACACACACATGCCTACCTTGTCATTTGGTACATATGATGAGGATCCACATGAATTGAACATGGAGGTTAAGTGGATACTGGGGAGGAAATACCTAGAAACTTTAAGAGACTATAACGTATAACCTTAAACCTAGATTTTAACATATTTATAGTCGTTGAAAAGCTCTTAAATACTATAATAGATCTATGATCTCGAGGTTATGTTTAGAAGGGTGTTTAAAGAGAGGAAATATCGACACCCCACTTCCCTAGGATTCAAATGGGGTCGAGTGTGTTACACTTGGGTATATTCGCGGATATCTATGTTGATGCAACGATGGATTTTTATGTACTATACTAGAGCATGGAAAATTTTTCCTAAGTGATTTAAGTATCATTTTCCTTAAAAATTAATTTTTTAGATATTAAAATAATAATAATAGTAACTTTGTATCATTAAAGGTTTAAGATAACGAATAAATTATCATATATAATTAGTTCTTTCTACGTATTTTATGAAGGGAAGTAAATTTCTTTCCTTAAAGTCATCCAACAACTTTCTAAAAACAAAAAAGATTATAAAATTAATCTTTATCATGCAAAGATAACAGACTCTTAAGTAACAATATCTTTATATCTACTCAATGAAGGATGGAAATTTCTTTCCTTTGATTCATTGCACTTAGAGAAGCATTATTCAGTACAACCCAAGTGGAAAAAATGTGCCATGTCCAAAGGAAACATTATTAACTAAAATGGAAAAAAGTTTGAGGTTAGATGTCTAATAGATAACTATTTTTTAATTGCCATCCTTCAATCTTAAAATCAAAATATCCATCTTAATTAAGATCTTTTAACCAACTAGAAGTTTACATTGTACACATGTTTTGTTTTCTATGATACCTCTTAGTTCTTAATAGATCCGGGGTTGAGAAAAAAACACAAAATTCATGTGTCCTTCATGGTCCAAGACAATAAATCATCTATCTTGGTAAATGCTTATAACTCCACCATGAATTGATCCATATGTTAGGCGATAAGTTGGAAATGCATCCAAACAAGACACCCATTAATCTTGAACTAACTCCATATGGTTCTTCCTTTGGACAAATTACCTAATGAATGTAATATTCTGAATGGATTGACCTAACAATTTATTGAACAAGGGAGGGGAATACCAATTATGGATCCCTCTTTTTTATGATACTAAGTGTGTTGTCTTCAGCATTTGATGGCACCACTTCCATAACCCATGCAATTCCATTGATAAAGGAAGAAAAGAAACCACCCATGTTATAAACATTCATATCCATGTTGTTGCACTTTGCATGCATTTTAACTAACTAAAATAGGATTATACATAAAAAGTAAATGAGACCTCTTAGTTTCACATAAGAATAGCTTTCAAAGAGACCTCAAGGTTCTAACCAATTTGAGAATTTACATAGTACTATACTTATTCCCATGGAATCAAGCACCTTAAACAATGAGCCATATCAAATATTGTTGTTGGGTATGGAATCCCACAAAATATTAGGATCCCAATCATAGGTGCAACACTGCACTCTAAATCAAACTACACATCTGCCTCATATGAATCTCTAACAAAAAAAGACCACTATGCTGAGAAAATGCATCTCAAAACAAAAAAGAAATAAAAAAAATCATGAAAATTTCAAAATCATGAAAATTATTTAATTTTTTAACTCTTAAATTTAATATATATATTAATTTTTTTAAAAAGAAATTAAAAAAATGTAATTAGATAAAATGAAAATTAATGTTTTAAAAAATAAAACTAAAAACATACTCCTTTCAGTCCCTTTCTTTGGGACCAACAAAACATTGTCTATATATGCTATAAACATATAGTATTCTTAGCCACAGGTCATATTGAAACATAGCCCATGCTTTGCTTCTACGATAGATCATGCCTATGTTGTAAGAAAACTTTATTTTTGTTTATAGAAACAAAAGTAATGTAATTCAATATAAATAAAATTTAATGTCATTCAATGGAAAGAATAAAAATATCGATCCATATAATATTTCTGTTTACAGAGCCCATAGATCCATATTTCTGTTTACATAGCAGCGAGCTCTATTTTTGTTTATAGGTGAAAAGCAGAACGTGAGGTTAACAAAATCTTCTATTGTAGTAGTATTGAATAGAAATTATAGTTACTTGCAAAATGGCAACTGTGGTGGAATTGATAGGGGTTTCCGTAAAACCTATTGTTGGTAAAGAGCCGAGTGCAAAGGATTTGGTAACTGACCGCTTCCTCGATGATGAATCGAGGAGGAGAATTAGCGGGCATAGATGGTATCACCTCGATTTCAGATGGTATCAACAATCGTTTGTTGTCAGAGTCCTAGTTTTATACACCCACCATCGACGATGTAGCCAAGGTATTATTTCTTGAATGGGCAGGGAAGGCGATTTTCCATACTGAACCTGTTATTCGATTCCCGCTTCCCCGAATCCTCGGCAAATGATTCAAGTTAACAACAACAGCAATGCTCCAAGCTTCACGGGTCCATCATTGGCAGTTGTAACATTCAACGTGCTGACTGATGAATGTGCTACACCAGAGCAGTATCCCAACTGTCATTCCTTCGCGCTCAGTTGGGAATATCGCCGACAAAACTTGCTCAAAGAAATATTACAGTGTGACGCTGACATCATTTGCCTCCAGGAGGTCCAAGTGAACCACTATTATGATTTTTTCTATCGGGAATTGGCCGAGCTAGGGTATGAAGGGTTGTTTAAGGGAGAGGAGAGACCATGGTTGACTGCCAAATGATGGTTGTGCAACCTTTTATAAAAAAAATCAGTTTGACAACACTTCACTTAATGCCATCTTTCCCGATATAACAGTGGTGGATACATCTTTCCCGATATAATTGTGACAACACTGCACTTAATGCCATCCTTTCATTAAAAAACACTAGTCAACGTCTGTGCATAGCCAATACCCACATCCATGCAAATCCTAATAACAGTGAAGAAAAGCTAGGGCAGGTTTATTGCTTTCTCAAGGAAATGGAGAAATATAATGTTTCACGTGTAATATGTGGGGATTTCAATTATTTGCCTGGAAGCGCCCCCCACTCACTTCTGACCAAAGGCTATGCCCATCCCTCGAACAAGAAATATTTGTATTATGATTCAAGGCAGCTTGCTAAAAGGATTCACCATGCACTACCTTTAGCAACTGCTTATTCTTCCTATTTTCAATGCAATGTTGCACAGGTAGACATTGAGAAGAAGATGAACGGTGAAACAAGGGAGCCCCGTTTCACTAACTTCGTCCAGAATTTTAAGGGAACGTTGGATTACATATTCTACACTACCCCTAATTTGAAAGTGGTGTCGTTGATGGAGATGATCGACGAGGAGGAGGTGAAGGATGGTGCTCTTCCTTCACGTACTCGCTCTTCCGATCATATCGCAATTGCAGCAAAGTTTAAGTTGCACCAAATGGGGGAAGTGCACGAAACTGGAGAGGCTAGTTAGCCTTTGGTTGTTGAATTGCACCAAATGGTTGAAAGAGCACAAAACTGAAGTAGTTTGTGTTTGGTTGGTGGTCACTGTAAAGTTAGATTGATTCCTAATATTAATCTAAAGTACTAGCATGGACTTCAAATAATTAACATTCTAAAAATAAATGTTTTCCCCCTCTGAAAAAGTCCTCATCGTGCACATATATTCATTTAATTTCATTTTTCTACATGTCATTATGTGTTTTATCATTTTTCTTAAAAATTTAATGCAACGTGATTCAATATTATCCGGAAGTTGGGAAACAATTTTTGAGAATTGGGTGTTTTTGTATTATAATTTCCAATTTGGATGCTTAGTTTTGACCGTTTGGTGTTGTCGAGATCCAAAATATAGTTTAGTTACTTACGTTATCCACAAATGAAATAAAAGGGTGCCTTGCTCATACGCTTAGCATAATAGGAGATGCATACTAGTCCCTTTGGTGCACATTCTCTCTCTAAACCCTCACCTAATAGTAAAAATGAAAACATAAGATTGTTCTCTCACTCATCTTAGCAAAAACGAAAATCAATGTTACATAAGAAAAATAGATAACCTAAGATTCACAAAACTTCATCAACTGTATTAGTCGATTGTATCCCTTCTTAAATAATCAAGGTGATATTCTACAAACGGTAAATGTCGCTTTATTATTCTTCATTTGTCAGCGCAATCAGATTAGCAAGAGAAATTTCCCACAACGTTTACTGACACAACTAACTATACACTAAAATAGACATCGCCATTACTTACTTAGATTGGTGAATGCTTTATTACAATAAAAGACTCACTGATGCTGACAACAATCATAAAACTATTATGGAATTACTTCTCCTTCTCACCTTTCTTGTTGCGGATGACTTGTACTCTCTTGTGTGCTTCCTAAGGAAGGTTGACGTCCTTCCTTATCGGTCCAATTATTCCCTGTTTAGATCCGAAAGCATCCCTCATTCCCCCACCAACGGAGGGAACTTTTGCTGCACTGTCTTGAATGTCATCCGCTTGTCCTGTCCCTTGAGTTTGGCATTGTTGACCGACCAAGTATGAAACAAGATGTTGCTTGACGCAATCCATTAATAATTACAAAAAAAAATTAAATAATTAAAAAAAAAAATTAATACTTTCACCCTCTCGAGCCCTTGCTCGATCCATCGATCTCATTCCTGGCACATCATTACCCAATCATCCATCATCTCTCCTGGTTACCCAAGACACTATTGAACATTCTATAGTTACCGCTTACCTTTCCCACAACCAAGAAACAATTCAAGATCACTATCCCTTACCCCATATTGCCTCTCAGTTTTCTCTTACAGCGACGCGTAAACAGGGAGGTCACCCAGTGACTTACCGCCACTATGCCAAAGAATTCCACCTCCTGATGTCGGATTTGCAGTGGTGGCATCCTTGCAACTGTGCCACTCACTCTTACGCATACTTCTTACTTTTTGAGGTCTTTGTTGGATTTTAGTACCAGGGGCCTACAAAGATGCCTCTCATTTTGACTATGTCGGGATCAACACATCAACATCGAGAACAACAATTTGACCATTGTGTTATTTATAATTTATCACAGAAACACACTCCAGTCGCAACTTCCTTGCATGTAGCACCGGATTGTGCCAAGCAACATCTTGTTTCATACTTGGTTGGTAACTATAGATATACTTAGTAAGTGGTAACTATAGGATGTTCAATAGTGTCTTGGGTAACCAGGAGAGATGATGGATGATTGGGTAATGATGTGCCAGGAATGAGATCGATGGATGGAGCAAGGGCTCGAGAGGGTGGGAGCCTTGACGGAGACTGCAAAACATTGGAAAATTCCGGGAGTAGAGGGAGTATTGTGGGAGGTGTTGTATTACTGAGGTTCTCGAGCTGAACATGGTGGGTCAAAAAAAGAGAGACATTGTTGGTATTGATAACATGGTGAGTAGCTATGGTATCAAAGAGGTAAAAATAAACCAGAATTGAACTTAATTATCAATACCTTGTCTGGTTCGCTGAAATGTAGTTGGATGCATAGCTTGCAGAAGACATTGATGTATCCTCGAACTAATTGATTCGAAAGTTGATGGAGTTATAACCACTTGGCGAGAAAATTATGAAGATATCCTCGAGGGTAGAAACGTTCCCTTAATGCATTATAGAACGTATCCCACGAAAAAATGCAGTCATTTGTCGAGGAAGATGGTGTACTAAGCTCGACGACCAATTCAAACCTTTCCAATTATGTGTCCCACCAGGTTTCTGTTATTCCTTCTAGTTGAAGGATGGATATATACAATTTGGTGGCCTCTTCCATCTTACGTGAGGTCTTGAAGTAAGTGTAGAGGCTACTAATCCAAGAATCGACCATCTCTCCATTAACTTGCTCGGAAAACTTGGGTAACTGAGAACGGGTGTCCAGCTGGATGGTCACTAGAGGTGGTTGTTGTTGAAGTTGAATCCATTCTTGGAGAGTCAACGCCAAGTATGCAACTAGAGTTGATGTGCCTTCATTGGATTCCTCACTAGAGGCCTCTTGTCGAGGCAGCATGGTTGGAATTAACTGAATATACCCTGAGGAGGGTGTGAGAGTAACCCTGAGAAGGGTGAAATGAATGGTCTGAGCAAAATCCTAAGAATAAGTATGAAGACCCCCCAAGAAAAATTGAATCTGGTGGATGAAGTTCTTGGTCCCAAGGATAGAGCATGTTCTAATACCAATTGCTCTCATAGTGTGAGGACATCTTATATGATGGAGACCCGTTTTTCTCTGAATGCACACTCTAATAGATATGAGTGAGGGACCCTCTCAGTAGACTAACCGAATTGGAATATCAGCGCAATCAAGGAAGAATGAAAACACTACTTTCTGGTGGTAGATGCCTTGTTTATTCATTATGTTTTCCACCAATGAACTGAAGGAGCGTATTTCTCATATGCTTAGCATAATAAGCGATGCACGACAGTTCCTTTGGAACACATTTTCTCTCTCAACCCTCACCTAACAGTAAAAATGAAAACACAAGATTGTTCTCTCACTCGTCTTAGCAAAAGAAAAAATCAATGTTACACAAGAAAAATAGATAATGCAAGATTCACGAAACTTCATCAAATGTATTAGAGGATTGTCTCCCTTCTTAAACAATCAAGGCGGTCTTCTACAAATAGTAAATTCCGCTTTATTGTTCTGCATTTCTCTGTGCAATCAGATTGGAAAGAGAAATTTCCCGCATTGTTTAATGACATAGCTAACTCTTCACTAAAATATACATCGCCATTATTTACTCAGACTGACGAATTCTTTATTACAATAAAATACTGACCGATGGTGAAAACAATCCGAAAACTATCATAGCATTATTCCTCCTTCTCTCCTTGCTTGTTGGAGATGACTTGTACTATGTTGTGCGCTTCCTAAGGAAGGTTGACATCCTTCCTTATTGGTCCACACATCAACACACACGTCCATACCTTTTCATCCGATACAAATGGCAAGGATCCACACAGATTCCACGTGGAAGTTAAGTGGAGAGTGGGTGGGAATGACCTATAAACTTTAAGAGACTATAGCTTATAACCTTAAACTCAAATTTTAGCATATTTATAGTTGTTGTAAATATCTTAAAGTGTAGAATAGATCTATTATCTTGAATTTATGTTTAGAAGGGTGTTTAAGGAGAGATAATATCGACACCCCACTTCCCTAGGATGCATAGGGAGTCGAGTGTGTTACAGTTGGGTAGATTAGGGAATATCTATGTTTATGCATTGATGGATTTCTGTGTACTCTACTAGGGGATATAAATGATTTCCTTCAAGTCATTTAAGTACGAGCTTTCTTCAAAAATGGCTTTTTAGATATTAAAATAATAACAATAGTAATTTTTTATCATTAAAGGTTCAAGATAACAAATAACTTATCCTATGTAATTTCTGCTTTCTATGTATTCTAGGAAGGGATTGAAATTTCTTTCCTTAAAGCCATCCATTAACTTTATAAAAATAGAATAGATTAAAAAAGGAAATATTTATCATGAAAGGTTCCAGATAACATATCACTTTCATAGGTAATGATATATTTAAATATACACAATGAAGGATGGTAACTTAGAGAAGCATGATGCACTACAACCAAAGTAGAAAAAAAGTGTTAAGGCAGAGGATTTGAGCTAAATATCATGGTATATCTTTTCTGTTGGATTTATTGAACTTTGGGAACGTCTGTTAACTGTCATGTGGTTTGGGAAGAGTCATCAGATCCCGCAAAAAATGGGGTTCTTGGGAGAAGTCAGTCGAAAAGTTTTGTAGCGACTTATGTTTTAGGCAGGTTAACCCAACTTACTATCCACCACACAAATATGATTTGGAAAGGTACGGGGACGGTCAATTTCAATAAGTTTTGACAGTCTGATGTTGTTGAGATCCAGAATTTAGTTTTGAGTTCAGTTTTTAGGCTCTATTGGGTTTTCCCTAGTTACGAACCCATTGTGTGCCATGTCCGATGGAACGTCACTTGCCACATAAACACGCACATGCCTACCTTGTCATTTGTTACATATGACGAGGATCCACATGGATTGGACATGGAGTTTAAGTGGATATTAGGAAGGAAATACCTAGAAACTTTAAGAGACTATAACGTATAACCCTAAACCTAGATTTTAACATATTTATAGTCATTGAAAATCTTTTAAATACTAGAATAGATCTATGATATCGAGGTTATGTTTAGAAGGGTGTTTAAGGAGAGGGAATATCGACACCCCACTTCCCCAGGATGCAAAGGGTGTCAAGTGTGTTACACTTGGGTAGATTAGCGGATATCTATCTTGATTCAACGATGGATTTCTATGTACTCCACTAGAGCATGGAAATGTTTTCTTCAAGTGATTTAAGTATCATTTTTCATAAAAAAAAAAATTAGATATTAAAATAAAATAATATTAATTTTTTATCATTAAAAGTTTAAGATAACAAATAACTTATCCTATATAATTAGTTCTTTCTACTAATTTTATGAAGGGATGTAAATTTGTTTCCTTAAATCCATCCAACAACTTTCTAAAAACAAAAATGATTATAAAATTAATCTTTATCATGCAAAGATATCAAACTCTTAAGTAATGATATCCTTATATCTACTCAATGAAGGATGGAAATTTATTTCCTTTAATTCATTGCACTTAGAGAAGCATTATTCATTACAACCCAAGTGGAAAAAAAGTGCCATATCCAAAGGAAATAATATGAACTAAAATGGAAAAAAGTTTGAGGTTAGATGTCTAATAGATAACTATTTTTTAATTTCCATCCTCCAATCTTAAAATCAAAATATCCATCATCGAGATCTTTTAACCAACTAGAAGTTTACATTGTACACAAGTTTTGTTTTCTATGATACCTCTTAGTTCTTAATAGATCTGGAGTTGAGAAAAAAAAATCCATGTGTCCTTCATGGTCCAAGACAATAAATCACCTATCTTGGAAAATGATTATAACTCCACCATGAATTGAGACATATGTTAGGGGATATGTTGGAAATGCATCCAAACAAGACACCCATTAATCTTGAACTAACTCCATGTGGTTCTTCCTTTGGACAAATTACCTAATGAATGTAATATTCTAAAGGGATATCGAAGAATTTATTGAACAAGGGAGGGGCATTCCAATTATAAATCTCCCCTTTTTATGATACTAAATGTGTTGTTAGCATTCGATGTTACCACTTCCATAACCCAAACAATGCCATTGACAAAGGAAGCAAAGAAACCACCCATATTATAAACATTCATGTCCATGTTGTTGCACTTTTCATGCATTTTAACTAACTAAAATAGGATTATACATAAAAAGTAAACTAGACCTCTTGGTTTCACATAAGAATAGCTTTCAAAGAGACCTCAAGTTTCTAACCAATTTGAGAATTTATACAGTACTATACGTATTCCCACGGAATCAAGCACCTTAAACAATGAGCCATATCAAATACTGTTGTTGGGTATGGAAGCGCACAAAATGTTAGGATCCCAATAATAGGTGCAACACTGCACTCTAAATCAAGTTACACATGTACCTCATATGAATCTATGACAAATAAGACCACTATGCTAAGAAACTGCATCTCATCTATAAATTGTGTCTCATTAGTAACCTTCTAAACCAATTAAACAAAAAAACATTCATTATATTCTAAACTAATTAAACAAAAAATCATTAAATATTTAAAATCATGAAAAATATTTAATATTTTAACTCTTAAATTTAATATATATTAATTTTTTTAAAAAGACATTAAAAAAAAATCTAATTAAATAAAATGAAAATTAATGTTTTAAAAAATAAAATTAAAAATATACACATTTCACTCCATTTCTTTGGGACCAACAAAACTTTGTCAAACTTTGTCTATATATACTATAAACATATAGTATTCTTAGCCACAGGTCCTATTGAAAGACAACCCATGCTTTGCTTGTACGAAAGATCAGGCCTACGTTGTAAGCAAACTTCATTTTTGTTTATAAGCAAATTTGATTTTTGTTTATTGAAACAAAAAGTAATGTAATTCAATATAAATAAAAGTTAACGACATTCAATGGAAAGAATAAAAACATCGATCCATATAATATTTCTGTTTACAGAGCCCATAGATCCATATTTCTGTTTCCAGAGCGGCGAGCTCTATTTTTGTTTATAGGTGAAAAACAGAACGCGAGCTTAACACAATCTTGTATTGTAGTATTGAAGAGGAGTATTATAGTATTGAAGAGAAATTATAGTTACTGGCCAAAATGGCAACTGTGGGTAAATTGATAGGGGTTTCTGTAAAACCTATTGTTGGTAAAGAGTTGAGTGCAAAGGATTTTGTACCTGACCGCTTCCTCGATGATGAATCGAGGAGGAGAACTAGAGGGCAGAGATGGTATCACCTCGATTTCAGACATGGTATCAACAATCGTTTGTTGTCAGAGTCCGAGATGTAGGCAAGGTATTATTTCTTGAATGGGCAGGGAAGGCGATTTTCCATACTGAACCTGTTATTCGATTCCCGCTTCCGTCGAATCCTCGGCAAATGATTCAAGTGAACAACGGCAGCAATGCTCCAAGCTTCACGGGTCCATCATTCACAGTTGTAACATTCAACGTGCTAACAGATGAATGTGCTAGACCAGAGCAGTATCCCAACTGTCCTTCCTTCACGACCAGTTGCGAATACCGCCGACAAAACTTGCTCAAAGAAATATTACAGTGCGACGGTGACATCATTTGCCTCCAGGAGGTCCAAGAGAACCACTATTATGATTTTTTCTATCGGGAATTGGCCGAGCTAGGGTATGAAGGGTTGTTTAAGGGAAAGGAGAGAACATGGGTGGCTGGGCCAAATGATGGCTGTGCAACGTTTTATAAAAAAAATCAGTTTGACTTGGTAAAATAGTGGTGGATACATCTTTCCCGATATCATTTTGACAACATTTCCCTCAATGCCATCCTTTCATTAAAAAAACACTAGTCAACGTATGCGCATAGCCAATACCCACATCCATGCAAATCCTAATAACAGTGAAGAATAGCTAGGGCAGGTTTATTGCTTGCTCAAGGAAATGGAGACCTATGATGTTCCATGTGTAATATGTGGGGATTTCAATTCTTTGCTTGGAAGCGCCCCCGAGTCTCTTCTGACCAAAGGCTATGCCCATCCCTCAAACAAGAAATATGTGTATTATGATTCAAAGCAGCTTGCTAAAAGGATTCACCATACACTACCTTTAGCAACTGCTTATTCTTCCTATTTTCAATGCCATGTTGCGCAGGTAAAACAAGGGAGCCCCGTTTCACTAACTTCGTCCAGAATTTTAAGGGAACGTTGGATTACATATTCTACACTACTCCTAATTTGAAATTGGTGTCGTTGATGGAGGTGGTCGACGAGGAGTAGGTGAAGGACGGTGCTCTTCCTTCACGTACTCGCTCTTCCGATCATATCGTAATTGCAGTAAAGTTTAAGTTGCACCAAATGGGGAAGTGCACGAAACTGGAGAGGCTAGTTTGCCTTTGGTTGATGAATTGCACCAAATGGTTGAAAGTACACAAAACTGAAGTAGTTTGTCTTTGGTTGTTGGTCACTGTAAAGTTAGGTAGTTTGCGGTGGATGATGGTTGTAAAGTTATTTTTTTTTTATAAATTAATAACCATTTTTGTTTATTAAATATTTCATATAAAAAGCTCAAGTTGATATAAAACTTTTGTCTTTAAAATTTTTTTTTGTTGTATAATATCTAATTAATTTAATTAAAAACATATTACATAATATCATTATTGCATTAATTATTGACTGCTTGATTTAAAAGAAAATAAATTTGCTAAATAATTTTACTTATTATAGATAAAAAAAATTAATATAGTTATTTTGTGAATGGCAAATTATTATTATTTTTTTTTTAATTTCACATTTTTATTTATCTAACACAAAATAATTTTAAACATTTTATAAAGTAATTGAGTTGTTCATTTTCTCATTTATCTTAATTAGTCCATACTTTCTATATAAATAACATGGAGGGTCATGTGTTGATTTTGAGAAGCTCATATTTAAAATATTTTTGGTTTTCTTAAATATATTGCTTCAATTGGCCATGTTGGCTAAGGTCATGCATTCCATGTAATACATTGGTGTACTAATTCCCCAGTGCCCCATGCATATCTATTTTCCTAATGTTCTCCAGAAGTAAACATCACCCCACTTGTACCTGCTTCCGTTGGCTCAACAAGATTGTTGAGTTTAGATTCACTTTTTGAAATATCTTTCTTGATATTTGGACATATTCAAATTATGGCTTGTTACACTCCCCTTTCTCTCCACCAACAAAAAAAATTGATTGATTTCATCATTAATTCTGCAAGTGCTCATAGAACTAGATGGAGAAAACAATTCATGTCATTTTTTAATAGATGTTTTTATCTTCAACAAGAAGTCATTTTTTAATCAATGTTTTCATCTTCAACAACAAGTCCTTCTGGTCATATTCCATATTCATGAAGCTTTAGAGTATGAGCATTATTCGACTTAAAACAACAAGAGTCCATGTTACTTTAACATAACTCTTTGATTAAAAAAAAACCTCTACACAATTATCAATTTATACACATTTATCTAATTCCTAATATTAATCTAAAGTACTACTATGGACTTTAGATAATTAACATTCCAAAAATAAATGTTTTTCCCCTCTGAAGAAGTTCTCATTGTGCACACATATTCATTTAATTTCATTTTTCTACATGCCATTATGTGTTTTAGCATTTTTCTTAAAAATTTAATGCAACGTGATTCAATATTATCGGGTGAAAACGTGAAGTTGGGAAACAATCCTTGAGAATTGGTTGTTTTTGGGTTATAATTTCCAATTTGGGTGCTTAGTTTTGACCGTTTGGTGTTGTCGAGATCCAAAATATAGTTTAGTTCCTTACATTATCCAGAAATGAACTAAAGGGGCGCCTTGCTCATACACTTAGCATAATAAGAGATGTGTACTAGTTCCTTTGGTGCACATTCTCTCTCTAAACCCTCACCTGATAGTAAAAAAATGAAAACACAACATTGTTATCTATTTCGTCTTAGCAAAAACGAAAATCAATGTTACACAAGAAAAATAGATAATACAAGATTCACAAAACTTCATCAAATGTATTAGTGGATTGTATCCCTTCTTAAACAATCAAGGAATTATTCTAAAAATGGTAAATGTCGCTTTATTATTCTTCATTTCTTTGCGCAATCAGATTGCCAACAAAAATTTCCCACAACGTTTACTGAGACAACTCACTATTCACTAAAATAGACATCATCATTATTTACTTAGACTGGAAAATTATTTATTACAATAAAAGACTGACTGACGCTGACAACGATCAGAAAACTATTATGGCATTACTTCTCCTTCTCGTCTTTCTTGCTGCGGATGACTTGTACTTTGTTGTGAGCTTCCTAAGGAAGGTTGATGACCTTCCTTATTGGTCCAATTCTTCCTTGTTTAGATACAAAATCATCCCTCCTTCCGCCACCAAGAGAGGGATCTTTTGTTGCACTGTCTCAACTGTCATCCACTTCTCCTGTCTCTGGAGTTTTTCATTGTTGACCGACCAGGTATGAAACAAGATATTGCTTGGCATAATCTGGTGTTACTTCCAAGGAAGTTGTGACTGGAGTGTGTTTCTGTGATAAATTATGAACACCACTATGGTCATGCTGTTGTTCTTGATGTTGATGTGTTGATCTCGACATAGTCAAAATGAGAGGCATCTTTATAGGCACCCGATACTAAAATCCAACACAGACCTCGAAAGGTAAGAAGTATGTGGAAGAGTGAGTGGCACTGTTGTAAGGGTGCCACCTCTGGAAATCCGACATCAGGAGGTGGAATTCTTTGGTGTAGTGGCGGTAAGTCACTGGGTTACCTCCTTGTTTACACATCGCTCCAAGAGAAAACTGAGAAGCAATATGGGGTAAGGGATAACGATCTTTAATTGTTTCTTGGGTGCGGGAATGGTAAGTGATAACTAGAGGATGTTCGATATTGTCTTGGGTAATCAGGAGACATGATCGAGAATTGGGTAATGATGTGCCAGGAATGAGAATGATGGATGGAGCAAGGGCTCGAGAGGGTGGGAGCCTTGACGAAGACTGTGAGACATTGGCAAATTTTGGGAGTAGAGGGAGTATTGTGGGAGGTGTCATATTAGTGAGGTTCTCGGGCTCAACATGGTGGGTCAAAAAAAGAGAGACATTGTTGGTATTGATAACATGGTGAGTAGCTATGGTATCATTTTGTGGCAGTGGTGAAGTGATAGAAGATGAAGTAAGTACATAGGTGCGCCCAACCTGTTTAAGGTGGTAAGGATGAGTCTTGGTGTGATACACCACTTGTCAGTTTTGTTTGTAAGGAAGACCGAGAAGGAGATCAACACAATCTAATGGTGACATGTCATAGATACACATTTACACGAGAAGGACTGATGGTGGAAGCGACAGTGCAACTGCAAACAATAGTAATGTGAGGACCATCGTTTTGTACCCATCCAAGATGATATGTATGGGGGTGTGGGGTGGTGGGGAGTTGCAAATGTTGGACTAATTCTTGTGATATCAGATTTGTTTTACTATCATTGTCCAGAATGAGAGTGGCGAGTTCATTTTTAATTTGGCAGTTGTGAGTGCATAGGGGAATGTTATGGCAACCTGGTTCTTGCAGAATCATGAGAATGAGGGATGGATCAGCTTCGGTGGGGTTGGTGAGAGAGATGAATTCTGGTTTCTCAGGAAACTCAGTGGGTGTGGCCTTTGCAAACAAGTTCTGATGGGGGTGGATATTTTTAATGGCTTGATAGTCGATAGATTTATGGGAGTTGGTCTTGTGAGAATTACACCAACCTTCATTTTTGGTCGCCGACAAGGACGAAGGATAAGGTTGAGAATGAGAAGGAGGTGCGTTATCAGCCTGGGTTTGATTTGGCAAATATCAAATGTGAGGAGACACCTTCATTTCTATGTTTAAGGCCCGTAAGAAAGCCTTGTCTAGATAAGCGCTCACAAAAATATGTACATCCAGTCGGAGAGGTAACAATAAACCATAATTGAAATTAATTATTAATACCTGGTCTGGTTCACTGAAATGTAGTTGGATGCATATCTTCCAGAAGACATTGATATAGACCTGAACTGATTAAATCGAAAGTTGATGGAGTTATAACCACTTGGCGAGAATATTATGTAGATATCCTGGAGGGTAGAAGCATTCCCTCAATACCTGATATAATTTATTCCACGATGCAATGCGGTTGTTTTTCAGGGAAGATGGTGTACTGAGCTCGACGATCAATTTAGACCTTTCCAATTATGTGTCCCAGAAGGTTTGTATTATTCCTTCTAGTTGAAGAATGGATATCTACAATTTGGTGGCCTCTTCCATCTTACGCAAGGTCTTGATGTAAGGGGAGAGGCTACGAATCCAAGAATCAACCGTCTCTCCATGCATTTGGTCGAAAAAATTTGGTAACTGAGAACGAGTGTCCAACTGGATGGTCACTGGAGGTCATTGTTGTTGAAGTTGTATTAGTTCTTGGAGAGTCAACGCCAAGTGTGAAACTGGAGTTAATGTGGCTGTGTTGGATTCCTTACTAGAGGCCTCTCGTAGAGGTGACATGGTTGGAAGGAACTGAATATACCCTGAGGAGGGTGTGAGAGTAACCCTGAGAAGGGTGAAATGAATGGTCTAAGCAAAAGCGTGAGAATAAGTATGAAGACCCCAAAACAAAATTTGAATCTGGTGGATGAAGTTCTTGGTCCCAAGGATAGAACTTGCTCTAATACCAATTGATATGATACAGTGAGAGCGTCTTATACCATGGATACTTGTTTTTATCTGACTGGACACTCTTATAGATATGAGTGAGGGACCATCTCAGTAGACTAAGTGAATTGGAATATTAGCGCAATCAAGGAAGAAGGAAAACGCTACTTTTTTTAGGTAGATGCCTTGTTTATTCCTTATGTTGTCGGCCAATGGACTGAAGGGGCATATTTCTCATATGCTCAGCATAATAAGAGATGTGCAACAATTCCTTTGGTGTGCATTTTCTCTCTCAACCCTCACCTAACAGTAAAAAGGAAAAGACAAGATTGTTCTCTCACTCGTCTTAGCAAAAGCGAAAGTCAATGTTACACAAGAAAAATAGATAACGCAAGATTCACAAAACTTTATCAAATGTATTAGAGGATTGTCTCCCTTCTTAAACAATCAAGGCGATCTTCTACAAATGGTAAATTACGCTTTATTGTTCTACATTTCTAAAAACAAAAAATATTAAAAAAATAATTATTTATCATGAAAGGTTCCAGATAACAGATCACTTTCATAGGTAATGATATCTTTAAATCTACACAATGAAGGATGGTAATAGATTTCCTTTGATTCATTTCACTTAGAGAAGCATGATGCACTACAACCAAAGTGGAAAAAAAGTGTCACGACAGAGGATTTGAGCTAAAGATCATGGTAGATGTTTTCTGTTGGATTTATTGAACTTTGGGAATGTCTGTTAACTTTCGTGTGGTTTGGGAAGAGTCTTCAAATCCTGTGAAGAATGGGGTTCTTGGGAGAATTCAGTTGAAAAGTTTGGTAGCGACTTATGTTTTGAGTAGGTTAACCCAAATTACTATCCACCACACAAATATGATTTGGAAAGGTATGGGGACCATCAATTTTGATAAGTTTTGACTGTCTGATGTTGTTGAGATCCAAAATTTAGTTTTGAGTTCAGTTTTTAGGTTCTATTGGGTTTTCCCAAGTTACGAACCCGTTGTGTGCCATGTCCAATGGAACATCACTTGCCACATCAACACGCACATGCCTACCTTGTCATTTGGTACATATGACGAGGATCCACATGGATTGGACATGGAGTTTAAGTGGATAGTGGGAAGGAAATACCTAGAAACTTTAAGAGACTATAACATATAACCCTAAACCTAGTTTTTAACATATTTATAATCGTTGAAAAGCTCTTAAACACTAGAATAGATCTATGATCTCGAGGTTATGTTTAGAATGGTGTTTAAGGAGAGGAAATATCAACTCCCCACTTCCCTATGATGCAAAGGGGGTCAAGTGTGTTACACTTGGGTAGATTAGCGGATATCTATGTTGATGCAACGATGGATTTCTATGTTACTTTAACATAAATCTTTGATTAAAAAAAAACCTCTACACAATTATCAATTTCTACACATTTATCTAAATCTTAATATTAATCTAAATTACCGCTATGGACTTCATATAATTAACATTCAAAAAATAAAAAAAATTCCCCTCCGAAAAAGTCCTCATTGTGCACACATATTCATTTAATTTCATTTTTCTACATGCCATTATGTGTTTTAGCATTTTTCTTAAAAATTTAATGCAACGTGATTCAATATTATGAGGTGAAAACTTGAAGTTGGGAAACAATTTTTGACAATTGGGTTTTTTTGGGTTATAATTTCCAATTTGGGTGCTTAGTTTTGACCGTTTGGTGTTGTCGAGATCCAAAATATAGTTTAGTTCCTTACGTTATCCATAAATGAACTAAAGGGGCGCCTTGCTCATACGCTTAGCATAATAGGAGATGTGCACTAGTTCCTTTGGTGCACATTCTCTCTCTAAACCCTCACCTAACTGTAAGAAATAAAAACACAAGATTGTCCTCTCACTCGTCTTAGCAAAAACAAAAATCAATGTTACACAAGAAAAATAGATAATACAAGATTCACAAAACTTCATCAAATGTATTAGTGGATTGTATCCCTTCTTAAACAATCAAGGCGATATTATGAAAACGGTAAATGTAGCTTCATTCTTCATCATTTCTCTGCACAATCAGATTGGCAAGAGAAATTTCCCACAACATTTACTGACACAACTAACTATTCATTAAAATAGACATCGCCATTATTTACTTAGACTGGCGAATGCTTTATTACAATAAAAGATTGACTGACGCTGACAATGATCAAAATATTATTATGGAATTACTTCTCCTTCTCGCCTTTGTTGCTACAGATGACTAGTACTTTGTTGTGCTCTTTCTAAGGAAGGTTGACATCCTTCCTTATTGGTCCAATTCTTCCCTGTTTAGATCCAAAAGCATCCCTCCTTCCGCCACCAATGGAGGGAACTTTTGCTACACTATCTCGACTGTCATCCACTTGTCCTGTCTCTGCAGTTTTCCATTGTTGATCGACCAGGTATGAAACATGATGTTGCTTGGCACAATCTTGTGTTACTTGCAAGGAAGATGTGACTAGAGTGTGCTTCTGTGAGAGGCATCTTTGTAGGTGTCTGATACTAAAATCCAACACAGACCTCAAAATGTAAGAAGTATGTGGAAGAGTGAGTGGACCTGTTGTAAGGGTGCCACCTCTGGAAGTACAACATCAGGAGGTGGAATTCTTTACGTAGTGGCCGTAAGTCACTGGGTGACCTCTCTGTTTATGAATCACTCTAAGAGAAAACTGAGAGGCAATATGTGATAAGGGATAAAGGTCTTTAATTATTACTTGGGTGCGGGAATGGTAAGCGGTAACTAGAGGGTGTTCGATAGTGTCTTGGGTAACCGGGAGAGATGATGGAGCATTGGGTAATGATGTTCCAGGAATGAGATCAATGGAAGAAGAAAGGGCTTGAGAGGGTGGGATCCTTGATGGAGACTATGAGACATTGGAAAATTCCGGGAGTAGAGGGAGTATTGTGAGAGGTGTCATATTAGTGAGGTTCTCGGGATAAACATGGTGGGTCAAACAAAGAGAGACATTGTTTGTATTGATAACATGGTGAGTAGCTATGGTATCGGTTTGTGGCAGTGGTGAAGTGATAGAATATGAAGTAAGTACATAGGTGCGCCCAACCTATTTAAGGTGGTAAGGATGAGTCTTGGCGCGATACACCGCTTGTCATTTTTGTTTGTAAGGAATACCGAGAAGGAGATCAACACAATCTAATAGTGACATGTCCCAGATCACATTTACATGAGAAGGATCGATGGTGAAAGCGACGGTGCAAGTGCAAGTAATAGTAATGTGAAGACCGCCCTTTTGTACCCATCCAGGCTGATATGTATGGGGGTGTGGTGTGTTAGGGAGTTTCACATGTTGTACTAATTCTTGTGATATTAGATTCATTTCACTATCATTGTCCAGACTGGGAGTGGCGAGTTCATTTTTAATTTGGCACTTATGAGTGAATAGGGGAACATCATGGAAACCTGGTTCTTGCATAATCATCAGAATGAGGGGTGGGTCAACTTTGGTGGTGTTGGTGAGACAGATGAATTCTGGTTTCTCGGGAAAATCAGTGGGTGTGGCCTCTGCAAACAAGTTCTGATGGGGGTGGCTATTTTTATTGGCTCAACAGTCGACAAAGTTATGGTTGTTGGTCTTGTGAAAATTACACCAAACTACATTTTTGGTCGACGACGAGGAAGAAGGATAAAGTTGAGAATGAGAAGGAGGTATGTTATCATCCTGGGTTCAATTTGGCAGATATCAAATGTGAGGAGACACCTTTCTTTCTATGGCGAAGACCCATAAGAAATCCTTGTCCAGGTAAGCGCTAACAAAAATATGTACCTCCCATCGGAGAGGTAACAATAAACTATAATTGAACTAAATTATTAATACCTTGTCTGGTTCGCTGAAATGCAGTTGGATGCATAGCTTGCAGAAGACATCGATGCATCCTTGAACTGATTGATTTGAAAGTTGACAGAGTTATAACCACTTGGCAAGAAAATTATGAAGATATCCTGGAGGGTAGAAGGGTTCCCTCAATGCCTAATAGAATGTATCCCATGATGCAATGCGGTCATTTGTCGGGGAAGACGGTGTACTGAGCTCGAAGATCAATTCAGACCTTTCCAATTATGTGTCCCACCATGTTTGTTTTGTTCCTTTTGGTTGAAGGATGGATATCTACAATTTGGTGGCATCTTCCATCTTACACGAGGTCTTGAAGTAAGTGGAGAGGGTACGAATCCAAGAATCAACCGTCTCTC
Organism: Picea mariana; assembly: GCA_032191745.1. NCBI lineage: Eukaryota > Viridiplantae > Streptophyta > Pinopsida > Pinales > Pinaceae > Picea > Picea mariana. Next base: position 357,429 of record JASDQU010738848.1, read on the forward strand.
CATTCATTTGGTTGAAAAAATTTCGTAACTGAGAATGGGTGTCCAGCTCGATGGTCACTGGAGGTCGTTGGTTTTGAA
>JASDQU010738849.1:9285-28270 GCA_032191745.1 Picea mariana
TAAGAAAAAGACACGATAAAAATAAAATAAAAAATTAAACTAAAAACTACTTAAGTAATAGTTTTAGTCTTCATAAATTTTTTGGGGTAAAATGAAGAGAGTAAGAATTTAAGTAAAATCAGTGGATTTAAAAATTGTAAGGAGAATTTAATTTTTAACTTGGGAAAATATAAAAAGATATTAAATTAAAAAGAAAAAAAGAAGGAAAGATTAAATAGCTCAACTGCCATTTTGGCTCTAAGAAAAAGGGGAAACAAGGGAATAATAAAAAAATTAGGAAACTAAGGAATGGAGGAAACATAAGAAGGGAAAGAAAGGAACTTATCGTAAAAGGAGAGGTCAATTTAGTAATGAATCTGCAATAAAGAACCTTCTAAATTGAACTAAATTTGGAACATCATTTTGGGAAAAGTATTTAAAACCGGTAAGGGAATCTAGGGACACCTAGGAGTAAAAATAGGAGTAACTCTAGGTGGGTGAGGGAAATAAGACAATTTAATAAATTAAAGAGAATAGTTAATGGAGAAACGTGAGGGATGAATGACACTTGTACGACAAAGAATTTTTAGAGGATTTTCATTAAAACTTAAATTAAAAGAGATTTTGGGAAGGTTTGGAAGTTGAAAAACTCTATAAAAGAGAGGAAGGAGGAGGAAGTAAGGGATCGGCTGTTAGCATAATGTTACGCTTCCAGATTTGTGACTTGACTGATTACTTGTGGGGAGTTGGGTTTTTCCAGCTCTTATAGTTGTGGTAGCTCGGCCTTGCGAGGTGAGCTGGGAGCTAGACGTACCATATGGATAGTGTGTGTCCCCTTTGCGGCTCAGGGGGCTAAGGAGGAAGAAGAGTACCCCTAGCGTTGGCTGGGAGGTACCGGTGAGGTCTCGACGGTCGGTGAGCAGGAGCGGCACGGAGCACGCAGACATCATTTGAAGCGGGTGATCAGACAATGGTACGCTCCTTAATTTGTAGAGTATAATGTTTAGGATTTACGATTGGATTTGCCTATTGTTTTGAAAATGAAATGGATAGACTTATTAAAGTTTTGTCTGAAATTATATTGAAATTGTTTCATTACTGGAGGTTTATGTGGGATTTTTAATGAAATATATTATGGCTGGAAGTAGATGTATGCGATTTGAATGAAAATCTTTTGGGTATGTCGTTCAACGATTTTCTAATATGTTAATGGCAGTGTGGTAAAACCCCCTTTGGTGCGTCTGTAAAGAAAATTTTTATTGGTTCTACGTTTTATATATAATCGAAGGCTTTCCACCCAGCGTCTTCTTCTACCGAGCATGCATCTCCCCTTTTTATTCGGACAAAATTTAATAAATAATATTGGTACAACTTTCGATCCATTGACCCAGCATATAGCCCCTTTCTTCAGTTGCCCGGCCGTATAGATTTGTTACAGCCAAAGGAGGTTAAGGGCCTAGTGTTATCTTGACTATTACCTCTTGGCGTTAATACGTTTAATTGAAGAAAACTCTTGACATCTAGACTTCTTGACCGGGGTGTAAAATGATAATGATAAGCTTGAGGCATCCCTTGCCAGATCACCCCATTTTTCGATTCATATGTGGTATGATATTATTGCATTGATCGTTACCTGTTGTATGGCAGCATTGATTGACTATTAGAGACTCCGTATTCTCCTTTTTCAGAAAGCAATTTCATATTCCCATGATTTTCTCTATGAATTATTAATCTTTCACTGCGTTTTTTTTTTCCTTATTGTGTTTAGAGTACAACGATTCCTTTATGTTTGTATTTATCTGCAAATTTCATGTGGTAAATCGTTGTATGTTACCCACGGTACTCAACTCCTTCTCTGCAATTTTTTTTGTTGTTGTTTTCTCGACGATGGGGAGGATACCCCCGTGGATTTGCACACATAAACTCTGCATTATGTTGTTGTTTGTATTCTCGGCAATGGGGAGAATACCCACATGGATTTGTGCTCTTAAACTCTGCAAATGGGCTGATGTTTGTATCTATGCGTCTTTGTTTTTATCTCTGCATTTTTGTTTTTATCTCTGCATTTTTGTTTGTATCTCTGCGGTTTTTTTTTGTTGTTAATCTCTGTGTTTTGGGGTGGTATCTCTTGGCAAATTGGAGGAGGATACCCACACCGTTCCCGACCCTCTAATCACTAATTTTTTGTGTTTTAGTTCTTTGCAAGTGCGTGGATGTTTCTTGTGCGATTTGGGGGAAAGATTTTGTGCGTGTTGGTGCTTTAATTCTATGTGTGTTGATGTTTAATTTTTGTGCGATTTGGGGGAAATATTTTGTGCATATTGGTGATTTAATTCTATGCGTGATGGTGTTTTAATTCTGTGCATTTCTGGTGAATATATATATCTCTGCAACTTTTAAAAAAAATCGCCTAACTCGCCCCTGCTAGCTATGTCAAGTCAAACCCTTCGCCCTGCAAAAAGAAATAAATCTGATTAAGATTCATATTCATTCACCTCGGCCAGAGCGTGAAGGTTTCTGAGTTGACTCCTGGCTCTAACAGTTTCCATTCATAGTTGCCAATTGATGATTGATACCTGGCATGCACTCCCAACTGTCTCTTTGCTAATTTCATGCTTTTTTTTTGGCATAGTGGTGGGGCCGCCAGTTTCTATTGTCATTGATAAATTATAGAATGTACTCTTGCTATTTTATTGTATTATCATTGTAAATATAAATAGAGCATATTGTGATTGTTATAGATAACATAAGCGTTATTTAGATTTGTAAAGATAGTGCTACTCTAATACATTATTAAGGTAATATGTAAATATTAGGCCACTGTAATAGATTGCCCTTGCATTATAAATTAGAATGTAATGTTGGTGATATAAAAAGGGTAATGTCATGGTTAGTCTAATGCAATGTTAGTGTAACCCCAAAGGGTGAGTAAGGATATTGTTGTCTTAGTGAAAATGTTACTAAAATTTATTATGATGAATACCATAAACATGTATAGTAAGGACTAATTTCATTATGACTGTAAATTATGTTGTTATTGGAAGGGTAACGTCATTGTAATTATTGTTTCTGAAATTGTAAGTGTAAGGTTTACCAATATAATATAGAGTGTAAAGTTAGTGTTATAATATAGAGTGTAAAGTTAGTATTAGGTAACATATAAAAAGCAATGTCACTGTTATTCTATCTGTAATGTTATGTTAATGAAATTTAATATGATGGAATGTAAGGAATCGTAATGTAATGAATTGTTAGTGAAATGTAATGTAACGTTAAGGTAATGTATTGCAATGGAATCCTGGAATCCTCAATGTTTGATCTATTTATTTAATATATAGTGCAAATTCATCATAAAGGTATTTACGTCACAATCCATATGGTTATTTTATTATTATAGTGTATTTCGCTTAGTTTAAATCAAGTTGCAAATTGTTACTTGTGTGCCTTTAAGAGAGGCGTAAGAACGAGCGAATTGTATGGTTATAATAGAATGTATGCACCCTGAAATTGTAGAGGGGTGAGACAGATGTAATTGACTCCTTGCTCCATGATTTAGTCAATACTTATTGTGCATCATTGTATATAGCCACAGTTGGATTAATGAATGATTAATTATGTGCCTTGAGTAAAGTAGACGACTGCCTTGCTTCTTGAATTTAAATAAAGTCGATTTCTTTGCGCACACACTTATGTCATTCCTTTTGGATTTAGTAACTAATTTCTCTTGCACCGTAGAAATTCATGTGATGCGTGTTGATTCATAGAACTTTATCTTGCAGTGATCGTCTGGTTGCTTGTCGATTTAGCATATTTAGTTTGGTCTTCTTGTGTCAGGCGGGATGTAGACACCTCCATGTTCCTCAGAACAGTCGCCAGCCCTGAGACCTTAAATGGTGAAAATCGATGGGAACCTGGGCTTGAACGTTTCTTATGTGTCATGGAGGTCCTAACCATTGTAGGGTAGGATGGGTGGGTAGTCATTCTTACTTATTGTCAATTGATCGACATAAATGCGTGTAGTTACTTGATGTGCGTCTTATGTCGTCTTATTGATTTCATCATGGTTTGCATCTTGTGCATTGTCGGGTGGCGACGCAGAGTCAATTGTGTTTATTTCCCTTGTACACATGTGCACACACCTTTAAAAACAAAAAACAAAAATTGCACTTGTGGTAAGAGGTTTGTCGGTGTAACGAGGAGGTTCCTTTCAAAATTGATTGTATTGAATGGTGTTTAGCTCATAAAGTATTAGAGAGATTAATGCCTAACAAAATACTATTGAAAATGACAATTGTAAATGTAAAAAATGAACATCAAATAAAAAAACATAAAACACATACATTATGTTACCAAATAGAAGGTCCAACTTCATTTGGAGAAAGGTATTTAGTCGATCCTACTTGATAATGGGAATTAAGTTCCCTAACTAGAATCAGTTGAATAGTATCCTACCAAAAAGGAGAAATGAAAACATGGTTGAAGAAATCAATAAAATTAATCCATCTATGCATAAACGATGAAGAATAATGGTTGAAGAACCTTTTTGTACAAAATAAATTGTTTCAATTGATTCTGTATGGGGGATCACATGTTATTCAGAATGAGGATGATGAAAGGAAGCTCCAATGTTGCCAAAAAAGAGTTGCAAATTATTAATCAAATGGCTAAGCATTTTACTATCACCCAGAAATCCAGATGATACTAATTGTTGAATTCCATTAGTGTGCATGTTTTTGCATACTTCCTACATGCTCCAAACATGGAGTTTCATTTATAGAATACTGAGGATTCTGACCTGAGGGCATGTTATGTTTATGTTCACAATATTCCAAAAGAAGAGATGTTTCCCGAACAGAAAAAATCATATTACAAGATTGTGGAATATTAGAAAGAATTGGAGATGGAAAATATTCTCAGAAAGGTATATTCATAGAATTTTTTTTTCACATATGATTTTAGCCAAACTTTACTACTTATGGTTAGAGGGAAAATGATTCAAAATATTATTCTAAGTTTTTTTATATGATATGTAATTGTTTTTCATTTATTTATATGATTTTTATTTTGTTGATAGCATATATCACAAAGTTCAATAACTTGTTAATGTGATGGAGTATAATGAGTTCATTTCAAACTATCCTTAATTGTTTCGTCTTTTGTCATTTCTATTAGATAATAATAATTAATTGTTTCGTCTTTCGTCATTTCTATTAGATAATAATAATTAAGAAAATATTAAATAAACATACTAAGAATAATTATTTACCTATTACTATCATTGAATTATGAACTAGTAATATATAATGTATAATGAACATGTAAATGTAGTTGAAAATGAATTGAAAGTTCAATACATTAAATACGGATGTAGAAAACTGACATAAATATGTATTAATAAAATGGAGAGCAGCCTTGCAATGGATTTACACACAATAATAACTTGTATTCTATTGAATCTCAATTACATCATATATATAGTTGGAGTTAGATCCAACTTATTCTAAACTTAGTTATGGAGGTTGAGAGAATATCTCAACAACTCCAACAAACCAAAACCAACTCCAAATTAATCATTAATTCTAACACCCTCCCTTAATGATTACAGTACAAATAAACCACATATTACAATTCTCAAATAACAACATAGATCTATGTTTGATCTGGTCTTCATCAACACTGAAACTCACTCTGCAATCACACGGCTTCCGCTCTTTCTTCTTCCTCTTCTTCGATCTTTCCATTGACACATTTAAAGTCAAAATGCTTCTGACCATCTGTGACGTTCTTTGTAAAAGTGACGCTTCTCAACCTCCCGAAGGACGGTCTTGATACCGAACCATTTTATGGATACACTTCCATCTGTGAAATCCCCCCGAAGAGAAAATTTCGATAGTAAGATAGGACAGTGATCTAGGTACAAAATGTTTTCAGCAGTCAATTTCACAACTGACCTCTTAACACAAAATAACCTATACTAATGCTCCCAGAGCATGACGGGTCACACCAGCTTAGAACAAACTTAGACATAATTAAATTAGTGATATGTTCTCACGCAGTGGAGAACCACCAATTTGAATTATATAAGTCTATTCAATATTTGGTCTTCTACATCATTGATGTTTGCACACTACACTATAGAATAGAAAACCCACACATATCCATATTTGAAATCAGAAAATAACATATCACACCACTCTTCAGATATGTTGGCTTGAATTTGATACACCATCACTCGTTTGAGCTCCTCCACATCGTTTCCTGAGATGCTTCAATTTTTCTCCATTCTTCAATGTGGTCACTTTTGCATTCAATGTTGATGGTGGCTTGAATTGATCACAGGTTTTGGTGTCTATTTCATCTCTGCGCACAGAATGTTGTTGGTCAACACAGATCTGTGCATGAGTAGCAGCTCCTATCAGATTGAAATGCCCTGGGTTGTATTCCACAACAAGCATTTTTTAGCAATGTGAAGCAGCAAGTCGAGATCTCCAGAGAAAACTGTATAGTGTTCTTTCTCAGTCTTGACGTTCCTTCACAGATATGAATAGGGACCTCTCGGCTCCTTCACGGATTTGAATAGGGAAGGCGATCCCTCAATTCCAGTGAAGATCAATTACAAAGCAGACGACTGGCAGCTATCTCTCCAATAGCAATGGTGGCTTCTCTAATTAAGCGAAAATCTTCCAGTGGAGGCTCTTTCTGCCAAAAACTGAATCAGCGGATCTACAGCATGGATCTCTGGGCACTCATGCAACGTCTGCTCTAACGATTTTAGAGATCCTCAGACAGTTCCTTTCACGCAAATAAAATATATGTAAAACACACACTACACTAAAAATCAACACTCTCATATGTACGGAAAATCAGATCTGCTCTCAATCTCTCATATTCCATCCCCTCTCGCGAGAGAGTCAAGGCTGTCCTTGCTCTGATACCATATTAATAAAATGGAGAGCAACCTTGCAACAAATTTACACACAATAATAACTTGTATTCTATTGAATCTCAATTACAACATATATATAGTTGGAGTCAGATCCAACTTATTCTAAACTTAGTTATGGAGGTTGAGAAAATATCTCAACAACTCCAATAAACCAAAACCAACTCCAAATTAATCATTAATTCTAACAATATGCCAATGAAATAGATTAATCCATATCATAACAATTTTAAGAATCTAGTTAAAATAAATATATTTAATCTATATGATAGTTTGTTACAATCCTCAAATTCATATCAGAATTTTGTTAAAAAATATAAATATATCATAACATTTTAAATGTCAGAATTTTGTTAAAAAATATAGTTTTCTCTTTTCTTTATTACAATCTTCTTATATATTTATATATGAATATGAAAATTTTGTTAAAAAAAATAAATATATATAACTTCTTATATATATGAATATGAATATATATATATATATATATATATATATATATATATATATATATATATATATAATAACATGTTAAATGTGAGAATTTTGTTAAAAAAATATAAATTTATATGATAACATTTTAAATGTGAAATTCATTGTGAATAAATTATATCATTTACTTTATTACAATGCAATGTGAATCCAATTTTCCAATGCAACTTGATTGTCAAATCATTACTTTAGCATAAGTCCATAAATGCACATAATGTTAAAAAAAATAAAAAACCAAAAGTAAATATAAAAATTAAAAAAGATAAACGAAATTTAATAAGTGATTTTTTTAAAAAACATATTAAATTTGCATAAAAATTAAATGTAAGAATTAAAAGAAAGGAATGAAATGTAATAACTAATTTTTTTAAGAACTCGTTAAATTTGCATAACACATTAAATGTAAGAAGTCGTTAAAGGCACGAAATGTAACAACTCATTAAATGCATGAAACGTATAAACTAAAAGAACAAAAACACCAATGATTGATTAATTTAATATTATAACGCTTTTTTAATATGAAAAATTTAATTTATTAAAACTACATACACCTTCACTCACTCATTAAATATAAGAATTTTTTCATTAAATACCAAGGGATGAAATGTAAGAATAAAATAACTAATGTCTAAATAAGAACTAAAATAATTAAACAAATTAAACAAAATGTAAAAAAGGTTATTTAATTATTTTAAGTTATTCTAATTTTTTATTATTTAAATTACATGTTTAAATATATAAATATATTCAAGATAAAAAAAAAAACATAAAACACTTTCGTCTTAGCCACTAAAATTTATAGATCCAACCAAAACTTATCAGTAAAATTAAACTGAAAATACACGAAAAAAATAAACACTTATAACATCTTGACTCCAACTTACAATATGCACCAAACCTAAGAATTAAAAGAGCTAAACAAAATGTAAAAATTAAAATAAATAAATGAAATATAACAATTAAAATAAACCCACGAAAAAACTACTTTATCGAAAATTAAAGGGAGTCTTCTAAAATGTTCAACCGGGAGAAGAATGTTTAAAGCGTGGCGAAAATTGCAGTTAACAACAACGACGACTCTTATTATGTCCATGAAAACTGCAATGGCATGCGCTCTTTTCTTCTGGTATTATGTCCATAAAAATCGCAATAGCATGCCATATTATTTTTTCCTTCATCTTTCAAATTTAATATATAAAAATGCAATAATTAAAAAGATTAATTCATTTGAAGTACAGAAATAACAAAATAAAAATTCATAGATAGACTCAATCTTCTTTTTGCATTGAGTTTGAGACGAATAGGGTCCAATAGTCTCTATATTCGATTTTACACTTTAGGGTATTTCTAAAATTCTTTGTAAATGCAGGAGTTGCAATATTTTGGGTTTCACACAAAATAAAATACTTCCGTTGGAAATTTCGATTTCCAGTGAAGATCGGTTTCTTGTGACAGACATATTTTCGAACTGTAATGCATGAATAATGACACAACCGAAGTCATTCTATATATCTTCCATGGACAACTAAAATATTTCGCAAAGCAATATGAAGGTCAGTTTACAGTGAACTTAGTGACAGACTTTTTTAAAAACAATTTAAAACAGAAGAGCTTCAAAGTGCCACTCTATAGCCATCTTTTGCATGTATTTTTTCCACTATTCCGCACAGATAAGAAAACCATAATCGCTATTATTTCAATTGATTTCAGAATGTCTAATGCTTCTGTTCAGTGGATTTTGATATCCTAATCATTATTTTATATTTTTTAATTATTTCAGAATGACTATGTTCAGTGTATTTTGAAACATATGTTCAACTAAATGAATACAGTACGGGGCGGGCTTACCATACGCTGAAGAAGGATGCAGAGATCCAGCAATAAGGTAAAGGCGATACATCAATTTCTGCATTTATAGGCGTGCGGTACATGAAGAAGTCTTATCCAGCAATAGGTGAGCAATACATTCTGATCCAGTTACAGGCAAGCGATCCCGTGAGAGTACTATCAAAGGTTCAACACTCCAGCAGCATTCCAGAGGATACACTTTCGAAATGCATAGGGATTAGGGAATTTGATAAAAGGGATCTATGGAGTGAAGCCTTGCAATGTAAAGTGAAACCGCAAGCTGAGGGAGTGCGATTTTTTCCATTGGTTATAATGTCTCATTACATGCCTCGAGATTTATTGCCTCTTTGCAAGATTGTTTATTTTTTCAATTTGCTCTATTTTATAAGTTATTGTCTTTCGCCGTATTTTTTTTTTAAAGAAGTTTTTATTTTCCATTTTGTTTGAAGATTTGCAAAGAGCATTCGGCTCTCTTTTTAGTGAGTGGTTGCATACTATAATGATTTGCTTAGTTGAGATTATTTTTCTCATCGTGAGCTGAATGATCAGATGTTGTTTTCTTTATTGTAAATGGGTACCTAAGTGTAACGACTCCACGTAGTTACGACTATATGTGATGCAAATTAATCAATAGAATTTGATGACGAACACAACACATGTAGATCACACAACAATGGACGAAACATGAAATAATCAATAGACAGATAAAAACGACTATCCACCCGACACAAGCAAGACAACACCTACAAGCTAAAGGTCAACATCCACAACTCGACACAACGGCTTCAATGATCAATAACTAGAAACCTCTACAACATGCAAAACTAAATGCATTAAGGCATTACAAACCAAGTACCAACATCAACTACAACGAACAATACGCCCACATCGGGAAGCAGAAGATGCAGGCCAGGTTATCCTTCAGATCTATCAGTTAGGGTGCGCAATGATTCCCTCATGAGGAATCATGTCATCACAAGGTGATAAGCGTGATAGTAACCATGGCACAACATAACATATCTAGACCTTTAACCCAAGATAAATCCCTTGCGCTCGGAGACCGAGTTATCTTTCAATAAATACACAAAGGCTATACCCAAGCACCCAGTCAACAAGTCTACAAGACACAATGTGACATCATTCAAAATTAAAATGCACAACTAACCGAAGGATTTCTTGTTTCCTACCAGGTAAACATGTGTGGTGTAACAACTATGACCAACCATCATTTACAATTCAACTTAAGGCATAAGGGTCATAGTAACCAATTAACTATTAAACTATTAAATGTTTTAGCTAATAAACTATTAAACCATTAATCATTAATATTGTGCAAGCTATTAAATTATTGCGCCAATAAACCATAAACCATTAACTGTTAATCATTATGTCTAAGTGTAAATGAGTGAACTATTATCATTGCAGCATTTAATCCACTATTTGAATAAGTCATAAGACATATATATATATATATATATATATATATATATATATATATATATAACCATTGATAAATAAAAACAATAAATCTAATTGGAGCAAGGATGAGAACCATCATTGAAACAATATCTTTTTAAAACTGATTTGTGCTACATTCAATTAAAATTTCTACATAAGAGCTCAAATAACGATAAGTTTGATGAAGTTAATATACAAAACAAAAATCGCCTCTTTTTAGAATATACATCATTTTTTGTTAGTTAAAAATATAGCAGCCTAGAAATCAGAGTCCATTAATAAATCATGTGCTATCTATTAATAATAAATCAACATTCAACATATATGTAATGAACCTCAAATTCACCATAAAAATAAATAAATCTATAACATAATTCTATTTCGTTTAAGCTTAGAATTTAAGAGAAGGTAAAACTCATTTCTGTCCATAATGACATTATTATGCCAGTCTAGTTTTACTTCGAACTGAAAATCTTATGTGGATAAATTATGTGCATAGTTCTATCACTTCCCTTAACTCTCAAACTACTCCAACATACTCATATGTATATAAGAAACATCTAAACTTAGGCCGAAAAAACATTTGAGGTTCAGAGAAGTAAAGCTCAGGGGGAAGCACAACTTTCGTTAGATGAAAAGGATCTGGATGCATAGAGTTTAATCTTTGAGAGGTCGCGCAGGAGTGTAGCTAAATGAACGGTGGAGACACTTCAGGGAGAAGTGTCGAAATTGTAAGAGTCATCAAATACAAAAAAGGTGCACGAGGTTTAAACCTCGTAACAACAAAAGGAAGAGGACTCGTCCAGTCCCAAAAGCATCGGGACAGTCCAATTTGGAGGACAGATGTCAAAGATCCAAGCCCATCTGGGATTTGGACATCAGGGAAATGGGAGTGAAGACTCTCCCAAATTCTCGAAAGGAGAAAGCCAGGATTGATCACGACCATTGATCATCCCAAAAGGATCACAACTGTTGATCATACCTAAAAGATCGCAGCTGTCCATCGGAGGGACATGTGGCTGTCAGTTGGCGTTTCGGCACCTGGGAAACCAAAGTATGAGACCCCTTGTTTTCGTAAGTCGCAAAATTCCGGTACACAAAACCTCAAATCAGTTTAGCGTTAAAAAGGTTTTTGGCATTTCGACACCCGGGAAACCAAAGGGAAAGATCCCTTGTCTCTGCAAGTCGCAAAATCCTGGCATGTGAAACCCCAAACCGGTTTAGCGTGAATAAGTTTCAGCATTTTGGCACTCGAAATTCCAAAGGGCAAGAAGATGCAGGAGTCCTGAAACCTCGAAACATGAAAGGTGTAAGTGTTGGTTTATGATAGAGGAGAGCAAGCCTATAGCTTAAGAGCTGTAAAATCTTTTGGGGTGGCAAAAAAAAAATGAACCGTCATTCTTGCCGAGTAAGGGTCTGTTATTGAATGACTCCTTAAAAAGGAATTCAACCATCATATCTTTTGTCGTTACGAATTCCAAATTTTTTTCTAAGGTTTAGTTAGAATGTTGTTCTCTACTGTTTTTCTGTAGTTGTAGTCTGTACAGTCTGAGTTCTTATGCATTGTATGGAATCTACGCATGTCCAAAGGCCCACATCTTTTGAATCACATCTCAACAAAAGAAAAGGGGCTCTAGAATATTGATCTGTTGTACAAATATCAAGCAATATAAAAATATATGCATATAATCCTATTAAAGGTGTATCCTGGTCATGCATCGATACTTTAGTGATATTATTTCTTTGCATAGCTTATTACCAAAATATACTAGTACTCAGTCATTGTTGTCCGTGTTTATAAATCGACATTTCTTAGATCATTATCATCATCTAAGGGAATCTATACAGAGAAATGAAAAGGAATAATGGAGTCTGAGTTTGTCAAAGTAATCAATTATGCACATTTAATTTTGCTTTTAATTGCAAGGTTGATATTTCGGCATTTGGGACTTTCTTGTTACATAAACCTCAAGTTCCTTTTCTCTATTAAACTCCGAAATTTCGAACCCTGAAACCCTGAAAACGTTGGGCCACAGTCTTTTCAAATTTCACGATTCGACATTCCTTATTTCATTTTGTTTGTGGTTTAGGTGTTCGTAAACCCTCAAATCCTGAACCCCGAAACCCTGAAACGCTGGCCACAGTCTTTTCATATTTCGCGATTCGACATACAGCGTGGTCTTTATCTTTTGTGTTCACTGTGTGTAATCGCCGAAACCTAATTGACCTCTGTTTTTTCACACCATTTAGTTCTCTACGGTTTATGCCATTAAACAAAATTCTAAGTTATTTTAGTGGTAAAGGTCCTGAATAAACATCTCCGAACCCTTATGCTTACACATCATTATACTTTTGTAAAGTCCTACGTATTACCAGAATATATATATATATATATATATATATTGAATATCTATCTTTCTTCTAGTTGTATGTGAACCCTGTTGGGATTAAGCTCTAAAAGGAAAAATTTGTAGACCTGTCAGCGAAAATCACTTACAACTTTTGTACTCGTAATTATGTCCATTTCCACTGTAATACTTAGGCATATATAATTATAGGTAAAAGAAATATTGATTGTGATTCCTGTCGTACTTGGATTTTTTTTTTTTTTGGACTATTAGGTACCCAAACAAACACCAATCATTATCGTAACTTGGCACATGATTTTCTTACCGAAGTATAAATACCCCATGTAAAGTTCTCAGGTTCAATTACATTTACAATACATAAATTCTGTATACTAGAGTTTTGAAATACTCGTAATTATCCTACAACTGCCTCTGTGGTAATAACCTAGTTTATAAAGCGACTATTCCAGAATTTAACCATATAATTTACTTCCGATTATCCTTGAACAGATTTCGCCAAGGTTATTGTATCCATAACAAATTAAATGGATTCATTACAACTGTGCCTAAATAATTCAAAGAGATGGAACATAATTTCAATTTAGATTTAACGAATACTCTACATCAGATATATGAGCATTTAAACAAAAAATGGAAAGCATTTCAGTTCAAATTTAACAAATACATTGCATCATATATAAAATCATGTAGACGGAGAGGGATATATCAACATATCTGAACCAGCTTGTGAGAAGACAAAGGGAACAACGACATTCCTCCCAACCGTAGAACAGGGAAATCAAAACACTTGCCCGATTCACCCCCTAGCCTGACCATGAATCCATGAGGGAAAAATTGGAATCTCCATCTCAGCAAATGTCTTTTCATTCTAGTAGACTCCTCTTGCCTCACACTCAATTTGTAGTGCTCATAACAGCAAGAGAACTCAAAATATTTTTCCCTAGCATACTTGGCAGCGTCCTACCTCCTCACATATGCTGTTTATCAATTTTTCCCAGCTCTTTTTTCCCACCCTTGGGAATTTTCGTAGCTTTCTAAATCCTTGATTTTCAGGGGCTGCCAATGGCCAAATCTCTGATTTTCCACTTGTAATAATCATCCCAGAGGTATTTCCAACATGTTCCCCACTCATGGAGTCATGGTTAGTTGATTTTGACATGGTTGTTCCATTTGTTCTCCTACAATTAATATAATTATTCTATTTTTATACAAGTGTCATAGTCAAATAGTTAGTTGAGTTAGATCAGATCTCTGCCCAACAATCATAATAATTAATTACAAATATCAAATTCAAAATTCGGAATTGCCATAAATGGCAAAAATTTTCCAAATTTGAATTTACTAAAAACGAAATAATTTTTTTGGAATGTCACAAGATCGTTGTCCATTAATAAGGAATTAATAATATAAAGGAAATAACAAGGAATTAATAATATAATTCATTGTCTAAATAAAAGAAACATTGTCTATGATAAATTGTTGTTTAACACATATATTGTTATTCATTAACGATATCGTTGTCTAACAAATAATGACATATAATATTGGTATTGCAGTCTAATAATATATCACTAACTAATATTAATATCTAATATTAATATCTATTGATATATTGTTGTCTAACAAATCTAGTAATGATATCACTATCTCATAATGATATCTAATAATGATAATGAAATCGCAGAGTTAAAAATCACAGTGATAAAATAGGAGTGGTAACATAGTAGTGGTAAGGATATCATGCTCGAATCGCACAGTAAAATAAATTGTTTTTGAATATTAAATTGTTTCTAAGTATTAAAATCATCTTCTGAATATTAAATTCATTCTTTGAATATTAAATCTTTCTCTGGATATTAAATTGTTCCTTTGATATTAAAATCCCAGAGATTCTCTCAACTAAGTGCTGAGATTTATCATTAAAAACACAAATATTCTTCCAATCAAGTGTTGGGTAAATCGTGGAGTAAAGGCTTTGCTTTATGCCAAAAAAATCATGGTGTAAAGGATGTCCTTTATGGCAACAAATTGTGGTTGATGCTATGTAGAATGCCAAGGTAAATTGTGGTTCAATTACTATGTAATATACCCAAAAATTTGTGGATGAATGTTGTGTAATGTGCCAATAAAATTGTTGTTGGATCACTATGTAATATGCTCAGAAATTTGTGGATGAATGATGTGTAATGTGCCAATAAAAACGTTGTTGAATCACTATGTAATACGCTCAAAAATCTATGGATGAATGTTGCGTAATGTGCTAATAAAAATGTTGTGTAATGTGCCAATAAAAATGTTGTTGAATTACTATGTAATACGCTCATAAATTCATGGATGAATGTTGTGTAATGTGCCAACAAAACATTGTTGAATTACTATGTAATACGCTCATAAATTATTGGATGAATGTTGTGTAATGTGCCAATAAAAATGTTGTTGAATTACTATCTAATACGCTCAGAAATTCATAGATGAATGGTGTGTAATGTGCCAATAAAATCATTTTTCCCCTTTTTATGAGAAGCCAACGAATTCATGGATTAATCCTTCAGAGATTAATCATTCTAACCACATAGATAATCAATCACAAGAGAACACAGATATAAATGTTCAAACTTGAACCATTCGAAAACGCCGAGATAATCATCCAAATAGAAATGTAGAGATGTATCATTCAACACAATGATTTATCATTCAAGAAAACGTAGAGATAAATTTTTGGGAAGGGCACAGGGATTACACTTAAAATAAAAATGCAAAGATCAAATATTAATCATAAGATAAAACACAAAGATAAGTAAGGGATAAATAGTTGGGCAAAACATTATCCTTCACTTATTATCCATGCACAAGAAAGAAATGCATTTAAATCTCAGTCTTAAACACCGGAGTGAATACAGTCGATTAGGCTCATGGCTGACTGCTCAGGAACAAAGTAGTAACTTAAGGATAAGGGACAAAAGATAAAAACACAATTTTTCTTCACATTAAATCAATAAAAAGAAACACAGAGAAGTCATTGCAATCAAAGTTTGGGTTTTCCATGGGAAATAAATTCAAAATACATCGAGCATAAGGCTGGGACGAATTAAATTTCTCTAATCATAAAAAGCTAGGCTCATCCAGACAATTTGTGGAAAGATAAAATTTGAAATATCTGGCTAGTGTAACACTGATCAAACATAAACATTAACACAGTAGAAGTACATTACTGAAGGTGAAAGAGAAATATTTAAACTACCATTCAATAAAAATATACATATATGTACCATAGCCAATTGCGAAAGCTTTGAATTCGTTGTCCCACACGCGCTTCGTGCATCCCCCGCTTGCAAACTGACGCGACCTCACCAGTACCTCCTAGCTAATGCTAGGGGTACTCTTCTTCCCTCTAAGCCCCCCAAGCTCTAAAGGGGCCACACACACAATATCAGAGAATGCCAACAACCAACTTGTGTCACAAGGTCGAGTTACCACTCGTTACCCGAGCTGGGTATCCCAACTCCCACAAGAGAAAGTCAAGTCAAGATAAAATTTAAGCAACGTAACGTTACTTAAAAAGATGAGATCCATACTCCTCCTCCTTCATCCTTTTTATAGAGTTTTCAAGTATTTAGTTTCCAAAATTATCATTAAATTCCTATTTCATTTAATCAATTTTGAAAAACCTCGCCTGTACACATGTCGCTCGATCCCCTAGTTCCACCATAAAATCAATTTTATTAATTAATTAAATATTCCTATTTCCCTCACCAACCAAGAGCATTCCTAAAAATGCTCTTCAGTGTCCCAATATTCCCTTACAATTCTTAAATGACTTACGCCTTACTTAATTACTAGTTGAGTTCAAGAAAGTCCCAAAGGCTAGATTCCTTACTAAGTTAGACATTCAACTTTTTCTTTAAGTCACCCATTTTCTTTAAGTTTCCCTTTTTCCTTAAGTTTCATTTTTCTTTTAAGTTTCCTCCTTTTTCCTACTTAACTAAAAAAAAATTTAGCAAGTGTAGATAAAATAAACATTTACCCTGTTTTCTTTTTAACTAAAAAATAATTTAGCAAAAGTAGATAAAAACAATCATTAACCCTCTTTTCTTTTTAACTAAAAATTAAATTAGCAAAAGTAGATAAAACAACCATTACCCCTCTTTATGAATTTAATCCTTCATTATAATTTTTTACTTTAATAATTAAAGTTTGAATTTCTTTATCCCCTTCTTGTTATATGTCTAATTATTTTTGTTGAGAGGTTCTGCTTAGACCTAGGTTTTAAATTCACTATGTTGGGCGACATTTTTAAAGGAAAATTGTTTTTAACTTTATTTAACACATCATTCGTTTTAAGCCCGACTAGGATTATTTATTTACTAGTTAAAATTGTGACGTGCCCTTCAGGATGCACTACGTGCTCCAAGGGTGCCACTCACCTCTTTCCATTTTCCTTGCATGACGTTCCCTTCAATACACACTACGTGCTCCGAGGGTGACACTCACCTCTTGACTGAATTTGGTAGACATCAAAACCCTTGAGTCAATACTCGGCTAGGTGATCTTATGGGAGACTAAGGGCCTCTAAGGAATAAGGCCACTACTTTACTATGCGCCCTTAGAATCATTGTGATATACTTTTACAGTCTTCCCTCACGACATCGTGGGTATTCTCGAACTTGGTAATTGTTAACCTATAGTTCGAGACACGACGGGAGTGCTAGTAGGCTGTGGTAGGGTTGGTGCCATAACTCTCCCCCAAACTCTCTAGCTGTCATGTGTGACCCCTCTACTCCACATGTGATTCTGGTCAGCAAGCTATCGTCTACCTACATCCATAAATGAATCATGTCAGTAATAATAATCAATCATCATAAAATCCAATCATATGTACATATGTCATATCAACAACATTCAAACCCCAATAGTCCACTTCGTGACTCGATCCAGAGTCCAAGGGGTTTCATCGATGCCTCTACATCCTCGATTTCCAAAGTCCTGCACACTTAGGAGAACCCAGTCAATAGCACATGTCTATGTAAATATAGTGGAATAACATATCATCAAATCCATAGTATCCCATAATCATAATCAAAACGACCAATAGTATAATTACCTGGATCACTTGCGCGCAAGTGTCCTCAAAGAATATGTTTCCTCAATGTGCGCAAGAATGGGATGTTACACTAACATGGTCTTGTTTTTCTGGACCCATATTGAGGATTGTTGTCCATGATGGTTATTTATGGTATCTCTCATTCTTCATCTTTGAGTAGTGGATTTTATGCTACTTGTGCAGATAATTTTAGGAGTGTAAAAAGTCATTTGTCTCCATGCATTACCTTTGTTTTGTGGTATCTTGGAGCTCGCCACTTTAGAGTGTTACTTTCTTAGGTTGTTTTGCATATTTGTTGCCTTTATCTAGTACTCCATACTTTAGTCATAAGTGGCGACATCTATTGCCATCAACTTTTCCACTAAGTTCAACATTATGGATGGATGTTGTGCGATGATTCCTTGGGTGATTCTTAATGCTTCATGGATTTTGTTACACATTAACTATTTTTAAGGGTGAGCCTTGTATCCAACAATATTTCTATTTTGAGTCACCGGTTGCAGTGACTAATCACCCATAGACTCTGATGAGATGGATTGGCATCCATAATGACAATCATTTTATCATGTTTTTGTCAATTGTACATGAGTACCTCATCTAGATTTTTTAGTGGGGACTCATTTCAGAGAGTTAGTCTTTGTGCTTGAGAAGCTTAAATTTGGATTTCTACATGAACCTTTGATGGTGTTGAAATCCTAGGGTTAACTCGCCCTCTTTAAAGTTTTGATCATACTTCATGTTTGGAGTTTTCAAACTCGATAGGCCTCATAGATATTTTTATAGTTGGTGTTGTTT
>JASDQU010738849.1:93102-108493 GCA_032191745.1 Picea mariana
TGGTGAAATCGTGAACTCCTTAGTCCATCCCTTGTCGTAGTGTGGTCCATCTCATGTGTTGGTCCTCATAGTTTCCAACAAGGTAATATTGTTCCTTTACCGCATCCACACAAAAAATACCAAGTGGGCTCGACCCCATATATTCCAGAATCCTATGTGGAAAGTTGATCCTAGTAAGTTTCCCACCAATGTTTGAAATGGGGGAGATCTTTAAGGAGTGCGAAGGTGATGTTTTCCCTGTCAGAAAAACAATGAACAGATAAATAACCTTCTAACATATTTAACCATGTGTCTAGGGCATCCACATCTATCTGAACTTCAAATAATGGAATATCAAAACTAACTTGAACCTTAAAAGGAGAGGTTATTCCAAAGTGGTTTTTTGATGAAGATGCATTTGTTGCTATCGTTGGGTGTTGAAGGATGTGGGAAAAATTCTCCATCTGTAACACACCCACGACGGGGCATAAATAAAAAAAAAAAAATTTTCCTCAGTTAGTCGAATCCTCCATCCATGGTCTCTAATCTTGGTCAATGGACCTTCAAAATTCCGGAGCTGAAGCATATCTTCGGTTCCCTACTGGAATCTCTAATAAATCAATCCACGGGTCTTTGCAAGACTTCATGCATGCGAACTAGCACTAGGTGCAAGCTTCCTCCACATGACCATCGAATGTGACCACGCACTTATCCAAAAGGTGCTTCACGACCTTGGACCTCTGCTGTTTTTCTATGGCCCAAACCTGATACTCTGAATTTCTGATTTCCTAATCGGAGAATCCTCTAGGTGCTAGCTCCTCTGGCTAGGCTCCTTCAATTGAGATGTTGGGCGATAACATGGGGCCCATCTACCAAGTTCTTAAGGACTGTGTGTTTCATGTCTCCTGAGGGAAGTTCATTTCTCCTCTCTCAACTCCGTCCAAGACCCAATCTACAGTCCACACTCTCCCTTCGATCAATAGCTGCGATCAAATCATGAGTTCATGTCTCGAGTATTTGGATGTGACTCCACCCTTACTCTTCCGATTCCCGATCTTTCGATAGAGTTAGATCAACATTCTATGGTCTTCTATGATCCTATGGTCTAGATCAACTCATGAGTTCAGATCTTGCGATTTCTAAGGATTTTTCCTTTGAATTTCCTAATTTGAGAGTCAGTGAAACATTGATCTCTTGCCACGTGTCCTATCTCGATGGACGACTAGGATTGATGTGGCTCCCAGCTCCTTGGATATTCACCTCTTGAATTCTCTATAGATTCCTCCTCTGAAGTACATGGATATTTTCCATGTGTCCTCTGAATCCAATCCCTCAGAGTCACCTCACAGCTCGCCCTTTGCAAGCTTTATATTACTCTCCCAGAGTTGTTCTGATGTCTGAGTACTCGAACTCTCAAATCTACTTCCACCTGTTATCCCTGACGATGGATGGTTTCGATGATTTCAGAACTTCAAAAATTCCACTCTCCTCTATAGTTTCAAAGGGTTTAACCCTTGTGCATCTTTTCTGGATCCAATGGTTATTGGCCCTCGTGCTCAGATCTGATGGCCCAGATCTGATCTCCTCCTACACACTCTTCTAATTGTCTGGATGTGAATTTAAATGACCCAGATCTTTCACAGTGCTCGATCAAACGAACATTGTCGCTCCTCCTCCTGAGATTTCACTTTCTTCCCTAACTTGGAAGATTTTAAATGTTCTGAAGGCTTGGGCCTTCAATCTACCTCCTGCGAGCCCTGGTATATGGGTCTCAACTTCCTCTTTCCCTACAGAGCTTACGAACTTCAAACAAGTTCACCTCTTGGACCTCATATGCACTTCTTAGAAGTTCTTGTCTCTTCTGAGCTTGGTTCTTAGGGGATCTTGAGTTCCCACATACTCCTTGTGTTAATCTTCTCAGGTCAGATCGATGATCCATGACCTTCCTTGATCCAACAGTCCATATCACATCTCAGCTTTAGGTTTTAGAAGTTTAGTAGCACCAACATGTGATTCTCCTGATGTGCGGACTTCGATCTTTTTAATTCCATGATCAAGGAGGGTCCCTATAGATCCTTAGATCAATGGTCTAGATCGCATCGCGACTTCAGGTTTTGGATTTCATAGAATCCATCCTCTTCACAATGATTACGAACATTCATCAAACTTGCAAATACTGAAGGAATCGAGGCATTAACGTATGTGCTCCTTCTTCAAATCTAATGATCGTGATAGACCTTGGATCCTCCCGAACAGATATTTTTTGTTCATATTCAAATCAAAAGGATATTCCCTTTCGATACTTGAATCTCATTATCCTTCCTGAGATTCATCAGTGATCAAGGACCTAAGAACATTACGCTCTTTATAATGGACTTAACACTTGGAAGAATTTATGCATACCCCTTGCACTCATTCATCAAGTCTAGAACTTAAGTGGTTCTTGGTTTATGATTGCCTCGCAGAGAGCCTATGCATGTATGCACTACCTCTCTTGAGTGTAATAGACTCCTTCCTTCGAGGGACTTACAAAAATTAGGAGGGTCGACATGCGTTCATGAAATTGTGTCCAAGGTCGACGGACATACAATTCGTGACTCTATCTCAATCCACCAGAGGACACAATAATTTACGAGTATAAAACATGTCCTATCCATATGATTTCCTACTTGCCTAATTTCACATTCCAGAAGATACAAAAGAATGAAATACAGTATAAATAACTAATCAAACATAACCATCCCTGCAACATTCATAGGATATCCAACTTTAACTCACAGTACCACTTAAATACACAAGATATGTGATTACTTATCTAATACAGGTGGTAGCCAACTAACTGATTGTGGGATTTCATCCTTCCACCCTACCATAGGCTCACAGGAATTCATTCTTAGAACTCTGTCCACCCCTATGCCAAGCCATGATATCACCAAGGACCTCTCGCAGTTCTCAAGGATTTTTTCTCTGTTCAAATTCTGCTCGGGTTCTGTTCTCTGCAACTTTCATAGATTTATTTTTGTTATAGCCTTGACAAGGTTTATCAGATTCTCACTCAGCATCAAGTGCACAAAATTCTATTTATTGTCCCCTGGAGAGCTTCGTGCATCTCCCTTACAAGATTGCACTCTCATATGGTGTCTCTTATCTGGTTTTCCATGTGTATATATCTTACCTTCCTTCTTTTTGGAAGGTTCTCGACCTATCATGTTCCTTCTATCAAAAGGAAGCTTAGGTTTGTAGGTCTTTGTGGTACTTTGAGCTAACATTCGAGATCTCGACCATGCTTCCATTCATGGGGGTCGTTGATAATTCAACCACTGGTCCTTTCTTCATCAATTGATTTCTCTCCTTGGGATCTGTAGGAGGTTTGTCATCCTCATCAAGGGAAATTTGGGGTTATTTGGTATAATGATCCCTCTGGTATAATTTTCACATTCTTCCTCTAGTGATATCGTGGCCAGTACTTTCAAGGCTTCACCCCCACATTGAATTATTGGGAACTCAAACAATAATACATTTACACCATTCCCATGCCACAACATGGTAATCCTATTTTATGATTAATTACAATTTGGGGGAAACAGGGTGTTACAATTCTCTCCCCCTTAAAGGAACATCGTCCTTGGAGTTCTTTCTCAAAAGCACATGTCATTCCTTTCTCATTCAGATGTTTCAGAAATCTTGATCCTTCTTTCTCGGTCAGGTCCTTTTTGAGACCCTTAATCTTTGCCACCTTCTTTCATAAATTCTGGGACAAAAAGTGCATTAATCATAGTCTGATGTGATAGCATTGTATAAAAATTTCTAGAAACAATTTTCTAATCTTAACACAATAATTATCAGTGCAACTTGTTGGTTTGTATCCACATGGTTGTCTTGCTATGCAGGCTCATTGTTTTTCCTTGTCATACCCATTGTGTGTATGATCCCATTATTTTACAAGAACTATCAAGGTCTCCTCTTCCTTGCAGTCACTCACCCTCCAGGCCCAGGATCAAGCACCCCCTTCACTACTATACAGTTACTTGGGTGATCCATCTTGCCTTGCCGATTTTCTCTCGCACAGGAAGAATTCCAAAGACTTTCTTGATCCTTACAGTCAAGGCATCCCTCATACTTTCTCTGTCGAGGCATCCCTCTGGCTTGTGTTATCTCAACACAATATATTCTAGGCGATCATGGCTTGCCACAGGGTTCTCATGGCCCAACAATAGCCATTTTTTCTTTTTCATCATCTGTCCTTTCTGGACAAATATTTTTTTTCAGATCAATGAAACTTAGGGATGAAGGTTACTCTCCTTCTCACCTGTATCATAGGTATACAAAAATTCATGAGACATCATTATAAATTTTAAATTCAAAATTTTCTTGTAAATCTGTCACCCACATATTTTCCAAACTTGACATTTTGTTTTCATATTCAGTCCGCACAGTAACCAAATTCATGATTATGGGACTTTCCTTCCCATAGTGGTTTGATTCAGTAGGTAATTGGTCTTCCTTATGGGCTTACAATGCTTCCATATGCAAGACCCCTTTACTTCCTACACTTTCAACTTCAATCAGCCAAACAAATTGTTCGTTTCCCATACACATATATTTTGTTATATCTTTATAACATCATCACAAACAATTTCAGAGTTGTGCATACCAACAATCAAATTCACTTTATCAAAAAGGAAAATACCATTCCTTGCAGTTTGGCTCAACAACAAATTGGTCTTCTTTATGGGATTACATCACTGCCATATCCATGACCCTTTTCTTCCTGCAATTCATTCTTTTGATAGCCAAACAAACTATTAGTCTCTCATTCATCGATGTACATATATATATTCAAAACCATGCATACTAACAATTCATCACATCTATATAAACATGAAAATGGAATCCCATTCCTTTCCTATGCCTCATTTCAACATACCAAACCTTTCAAAATGTAATTCAACATTTTAAAGGATTTAACAAATGTCTCAGTATTGACGGCCACATTCATACCCAATGCACTCTTGCATTGATTTCAAGTTTTTCACACTTTATGACAGGTTCTTGGCCATGGTGTGTTGGAATTTAACTAACCTCTTCACCACATGGCTTATTCATTTTCATTCACTCTTACAGCATGAACACGCTTCCTACTATAGGTCGATCACGATCCCAAATCAATACACATGAAACTCAAAAGTTTCACATGAATTCCTTTAAGCATTATTCCTTCATTAATAACCAGGGTGCCAACACTTATGGACACCCAATTTTCTTTCCTTCCACGCTTACATAATGTAAGTAAAACATTATAAGGTACTCCTTCCTTACTGAAAATTCCATTGTTTTCCCTCTTATTCAACATGCATTCCCTCAATGAATTCCATGCAACGTGCTAATGATGAGCACCTTTATTCCCATAGAGCCAGTCCTCGTGACCACAATATAACATAGAGTGATAAACTCTACCTTCCTTGACTAGGCCAAAGGAATCCATTTTTCTTTCCATGTGATCGAGAGTTGTGACCTCAGCTCTATTCTTTTCAAGAACTACCTTTTCAACTCCCATGTATGGGTGTTATGATCATGGCTAAGCCCCTTATACACAAATCAACGGTGAAGATTCGTCTTCCCCTAGATCCAATGGCTCCAAGGGATTGCGAAACCTCAACTAGTTTGTGTTTTAGTTCTCCTTTCGATATCCACAATATATGTGGGTCGTCAATCTTATCGAATTCCTGACGTTTGATATGTTAAATCTAGTGGATATTGAAATTGATCTGATGACTAAGATCGGTTTCCTAACGATGAATGGCTCATGTTCATCTCCTCTGTCAGGTTCTCGATTAACTAGATTCAATTAGGGTTTTCTTTTTTGATCTTCACAATCTCGATCTGTAGTTGATCGAAGGGATTTCTACGATTTCTTAGTAAAGGTTTTTTTGACCTTTTTTTGTCAACAAGGATTATTTGGTTCAAATGTTATTGCATGATACAATTAGTCCTCACTGCCATAGGTTCACACCTCCATTACTCGGGTTCTCCTCTCCGAATCATACCCTACTTGGGTATCCATGGCATACAACTGCCCTTTTAAAATTACGTGCATAACATTAGACAATAAAATATTTCAGAAAGGATTCTTACACAATCTTTTCATCCCTATTCTTGGCTGCTAGCACCCTCTTTCTGATTTTTACCTCATCAACATTTCTTTTAGGGGGATTCTTATAGTCCTATCAACGATATTTCAATTGCAACCTTCCCATGGTCATCCTCTACTTGAGGTTGCCCATCATTGGTAACCATCTTCTTCAACAGTTCAAATTCCTTTCTATACACAACATGCATCATTAGTTGTAATATCAGTTAAAATGCATGTATGATAACATCCAAATTCATAACTTATTTATTGCACGTCCATCACTACCCGTGATGGACTCAACCTTGATTTATCTTTAGTTTTTTACCAAATAGTCCTTAAGAAATATAAACTTGTGTCTTAGTGAGGTGCCCAAATTATGTATTCATACATATTATGGTTTGTTAACTTACTTCCATGATGCAATTAACCATATTCATAATCATCAGCATGTGTGTAGCTGCCATAGGTATAATTCATAGCCTACATACATCTCTACTTTAAAATCAATTAACTAATGATTGTTTACAATCGTTCTCATGTGACCTTCAAGGAAGAATCAATTGCCTCTTATTATGACAACAGAGAATCCTTTCTCCTCCACTCTTTCTTCTATTTACACTAATATTTATTGAGGGAATGGAACACATTCCCCTTAAGATATCATTCAAAACATAACTTTCATTACTCTTCAGAATGGAGTCAACCATGCAACCACGGTATTCTTCTATTATTCATTCAATCTTGGCAAGTTCTAAGCTTGCCTCACATTTCACTCATCAGGGCAACCATATTGGGCCTTTAGTATACTTATACTCTTACATCATACATGTGCATCACTCACACATTTGATATCATTCATATCTAATTAGTATTAATATTAGGCTTCATATCAAGAAGCTTTTCAATGCATTAGATCCATGCACTCAATCATACACACACAACTAACTATTCATCATACTAGATTAGTTTTATCGTTAGTGTTCTTTAGTTAAACACTACAGTCGCTTACATGACTAATATCACAATTATAACTCATATTGTTGTTTCCTTCTCTTTATAGCAATGACCAACCAGGGTCACTCTTCCTTTTATACTATAGAAGCTGGAAAGAAGACTTTACTCATCTCACCTTTCCTCTGGTCATGAGGAGTTATATACTTCGAGTTTAATATAAAGAAATAATTATACTACCAAGTATCCTACCTTATTCTATCAGATTCCTTTAATCCCACAAATGTATTAACCATTATATAATCATCCATCATCAATGC
Organism: Picea mariana; assembly: GCA_032191745.1. Taxonomy (NCBI): domain Eukaryota; kingdom Viridiplantae; phylum Streptophyta; class Pinopsida; order Pinales; family Pinaceae; genus Picea; species Picea mariana. The sequence goes on from JASDQU010738849.1 coordinate 100,486, forward strand.
CTGAGGTTCCAATTGCCCATGCTTAGAGGTTGTGTCACGAATGTTAGGTCATCCTCCTTTCGAGATTTAGCTACCCTTTATAGAACCATGCCACCTTCAGCTATCCACATTCAAGTATTATTATCAATGTTAATTAGCATATCCCTACTTAGTTCATATTAATTATTACTTGAGAAGGGTTAAATAAATTGTTCTACTGAAATTCAACAAGGATTCCCAAATTCACAGGTTCAATTTGCAACCCTTTTTCCTCAAGGAGGAAATGAAGATAACCGTACCGCTTTAGGCATCTCCCGCATGATCCCAAACAGGCCAATTGTTGTAACCATGCTCTGATACCAATTTGTAACACACCCATGATGAGGCGTAAATAAAATAAAATAAAATTCCTCAATTAGTCGAATCCTCCATCCATTGTCTCTAATCCTGGTCAATGGACCTTCAAAATTCCCGAATTGAAGCAGCTCTTTGGTTCTCTACTGGAATCTCTAAGAAATCGATCCACGGGTATTTGTGAGAATTCACACGTGCGAACTAGCGCCAAGTGAAAGATTCCTTCGTGCGACCACCGACTGTGACCACGCGCCTATCTAAAATGTGCTTCGCGACGTCAGACTTCGAATGTTTTTATATGGGACAAACCCGATACTCCCGATTTCTGATATCCCGATCAAAGAATCCTCTAAGCTCTAGCTCCTCCCGCTAGGCTCCTTCGATTAAGACGTTGGGCAATAACCCAGGGCCCAACTACCAAGATCTTCTTGACTTCGTGTTTCACGTCTCCCGAGGGAAGTTCATTTTTCCTCTCAGAAGTTCAATATTCGAACTCCCTCCAAGACCCAATCTACAGTCCACACTCTCCCTTCGATTGGGTATTTGGATGTGAGTCCACTCTGACTCTTTCGATCTTTGATATTCCAATAAAGTCAGATCAATAATCTATGGTCTTCAATGATCCTACTGTCCAAATAAACTCGTGAGTTTGGATCTCGTGAGCTCTCATGATTTTTCCTTTGACTTTCCTGATTTGTGAGTTAGCGAATCTTTGATCTCCTGCCACGTGTCTTCTCCCAATGGATGACTAGGATTGTTGTGACTCCCATCTCCTCGGGTACTCACCTATTGAATTCTCCGTAGTTTCTTCCTCCGAAGTAAGTGGATCTCTTCCATGTGTCTTTTAAATCCAATGGCTCAGAGTCACCTCACACCTTTCCTTTTGAGAACTTTATATTACTCTCCCCCAATTCTTCTAATGTTNGATTTCTTGAACTCTTGGATCTGCTTCCACCTATCAACCCTGACGATGGATGGTTCTGATGATTTTGGAACTTTGGGACTTGAAAAAGTCCACTCTCCTCTATACTTTCGAAGGGTTTAACCGTCATGCACCTTTCTTGGATCCAACAGTTGTTGGTCCTCGCACTCAGATATGATGGCCCATAACTGATCTCCTCCTGCGCACTCTTATAATTGTCTGGATGTGAATTTCAATGGCCTAGATATTTCACAGTGCTTGATCCAATGAGCACTTTCACTCCTCCTCCTGAGATTTCTCTTTCTTCCCTGACTTGGAAGATTTCAGATGTTATGAAGTCCTCAACCTTTGATCTACCTCCTGTGAGCTCTAATATATGGGTATCGACTTTAACTTTCCCTCTGGAGATTACGAACTTGAAACAAGTTTTCCTCTTGGACCTCATTTGCGCTTCTGAGAAGCGCTTATCTCTTCTGAGCTTGGTTCTTAGGGGATATCGAGTTCCACACATACACCTTGCGTTAATCTTCTCACATTATATTGATGGTCCACGACCTTCCTTGATCCAATGGTCTAGATCACATCACAACTTTGGGTTTCGATAGTTTAGGCATGCCAATGTCTGATTCTCCCGATGTGTAGACTCCGATCTCGCCAACCCGATGGTCAAGGAGGGTCCCAACAGATTCTTAGATCTATGGTCGATATCACATCGTGACTTTGGATTTTAGATTTCATAGAATCCGTCCCCTTCACGATGATTACAAACATTCATTGAAGTTGCAAATACTGAAGGAATCGAGGTGTTAACGTCTGCACTCCTTCTTCGAATCTAATGATCTTGACAAACCTTGGATCCTCCCGAATGAATTGTGTTCATTCATATTCCAATCAAAAGGATATTTCCTTCTGATACTTGAATCTTGTTATCCTTCCTGAGCTTCGTCAGTTGTGAAGGACCTAAGAGCGTTACGCTCTTTCTACTAGACTTAACACTTAAAAGAATTTATGCGTACCCCTTGCGCTCATTCATCAAGTCTAGAACTTTAGTGGTTCTCAATTTCTTCTTTCCTCGTAGAGAGCATGTGCATATCTGCACTACCTCTCCTGAGCATAACAGACTCCGTCTTGCAAGGGACTCATAACAATTAGGAGGGTCAACATGCACTTATGAAACCGTGTCCAAGATTGATGGACATATAGTTCATGACTCTAGCTTAAGCCACCAGAGGACATAAGCATTTATGAGTATAAACCATGTCCTATCCATATGATTTCCTACTTGCCTAATTTCACATTCAAGCATATACAAAAGAAGGAAATGCATTATAAATCATTAAGAAAACATAACCATCCCTGCAACATTCATAGGGTATCCAACTTTTACTCACAATACCACTTAAATACACAAGATGTGTGATTGCTTATCTATTATTGGTGGTAGACAAGTAAATGAATGTGGGTGTTCATCCTTCCACCCTACCATAGGCTCAAAGGCATTCATTCTTAGCACTCTAGCCACCCGTGTGCCAAGCCATGATATTACCAGGGAGCTCTCATAGTTCTCAAGGATTCTTTCTCTGTTCAGCTTATGTTCAGGTTCTGTTCTCTACAAATTTCATATATTTCTCTCTGTTATGGCCTCAGGAAGGTTTATCAAATGCTCACTCAGCATCAAGCTTGCGACCTTCTATTCATTATACCCTAGATAGCTTCGTGCGTCTCCCTTACGAGCTTGCACTCTCATCTACTGTATCTTCTCTGGTGTCTCTGCTCGGTTCTGGAGGTCTCGGTGGTACTTCGAGATGACATTTGACAACTTGACCATGCTTCCATTCATGGGGGTGGTTGATAATTCAACCACTGATCCTTTCCTCATTAACTGATTTCTCTCCTTGGGATCCAAAGGAAGCTTTTCATCCTCATCAAGGGAAATTTGGGGTTATTTGGTATAATGAACCCTCTCATATAGTTTTCACATTCTCCCTCTAGTGATATCATCGACAGTACTTTCAAGGCTTCACCCCCACAACAAATTATTGGAAACTAAAACAATAATACATTTACATCGTTCCCATGCTGCAACATGGTAATCCTATTTTATGATTAATTACAAGTCGGGGGAAAGAAGGTGTTACACCATCATTTCGTCCCTCTGTCACGTGAGAGTTTTCTCAAGCAACAGATTGATAGGATCATCTCCTCTGTAGTTTTTATTTTCTTCCACCATGGAGGGTTTCTTGATCATGCCAGAGCGATTGTCTTCAAGAGAGACAAGCTCAAGACCCAACTTTCTATACTCGAACCTCATTGGGGACATGCACTGAAAAAAAAACGATCAAGAGTAGCTTATTTTGATACCAATAATCCGAATTATTTTTGGCAGGAAATGAGAGCGGACATATAATAAGTAAATGCACATAGATATCGCAGATATCCAATAATATAATAGAAATGTATCATAGATTTAACCATAAACACAAAGATACAGTAATACACAATTTCTATTAATGAAAGAAATGTACAGAGACTGTAAAAATATAGAGTGAAAGGCTCGGTAGAATGGTGGCAACTTATCTCTGAGAAGAGATGTGAAGGCTACTTGCTTTCGCAAGAAGATGAGATTACAATAAGGCTCCAAAGGCATTTTTATCAAAAGTAAAATCCAAAACCCTAACCCCAGAAGATGAAAAACCAACAATTTTGTGGACCTCATTTTGGTTAGTTTGGTGTATCAACATCCCGGGGGTGTAACTTTGGCATACGATCTTTGTTTTGGGTGCACAATAGCTTGTTGGAAAGGTATAGTCGAGTATATTAATTTAGGGGGGTCAATCATTCCTTTGGATATCATTAAGAAGCCCTATCCCGAAAAAACTTCATTTAGGCCCTCAAAATGGCCTCGAAAGTTAAAACTGCTAAAAATATTAAGCGAGTTGGAAAAGGTGGGTGGCCACCAATATCCACCTGGATCATATTCACATCCACATCCTTATCTTGCGTGAAATTCCTATGAATGTGCATGTCTTCTTCCCCTAATTTGATCTCTGCACGACATGGGCACGTAGAATGGAAGAATCAAGGAATAACAATAAGACTAAAGATAATTTCAAATAGAGGATACTAGGACAAGGGTCACAGTCGACGTAGAGCCACAAAAGATGGAGTTGGAGACACTTTCGAAACAAGTAGCAGGGGTGGTCAGCTATGCATTTGAAGACTCATAGCAATGGCTTGGGACCGTAACTTTCCGCTACCACCTGTATTCATTGCCAAAATATGTAGGTGGATTTGTCAAATATGAAATTGTGTTAGAGTATCATCCATATGTACGGGGAAGTACCAGAGAATTATCCTAGCACCTTCTTACCATAATTGCATGAAAACTTGCACGGAATGCCATGTGTTTCCTATATGGTCAGTGAGAGGGAAGGTGTTCAAGTGCCTCGATCATCTGTAGTGTAACACAAACACTTCCCTACTACCCAATTCTTAAGATTTGTGTTTCCCTATTTATATTAAGTGTATGCATCAATTATTAATCTTCTATAAATATAGATATAATTGTATTTTCGACTATATCTATAACTGAATACAACATGTATTATTATTATTACTATTATTATTATTTTTGATAAATATTATATATTTTTTCAAAACTAACTGATGAGAGTGTGATTTGTGTGATTTTTAGCCATGTCATAACATCTCTACCATATAACATATGTAGTGCTCTTTTTCATTTCTATGCAATTACATCATAACAAGGAAAACAAAAATACCATTCAATAACAAAGACATCTACTAACAAGCTAGTCAATATCAAGACATCTACTAACAAGCCAATCATAATTGTGCACCAATAAAGTAAAGTTATTTAAACCCTTTAAACTTATTTGAAAAGCTTTCCCTACACCTTTAGCAAAACAATTAAATTAAATAAAAATACATTAGACTAACTTTTACAATACGTGTTTCCCAACATCGTTTAATAAACAAATTAAATATAAATACATTACACTAAATATGTGTGTTGACAGAAAATATTAGTATTGGAACTTTTCCGTTCTATCTCTGTGTGTTATGTCATGAATATTGGAATAATAAAAATTCATGAAATGGCCCAATCGGTAACCATAATAATTATATATTCTCAACACTATGCTTTCCCTTGCAAAAGTGTAGGAAAATTTAATTAAATTTACGCTTGGACAAGTAACTTTATGAAAATGGACCTAATCTTTGTATGAACTATAGATAAATAAATATCATCGAGTTACATGAATCTCTCAAATTTTAAAAATCTTTTGTTTTTTTTTTTACTTATAGAGGGGAATCGACAACACCCCTTCATCTTATCCACCAAGTTTTTTTTTCCAAAAAAAGTTCCTCGAATTTATATAGGGTATAAATTCATTTACAAATGAAAAACTGCAGCGAGTTTTGAAGTCAGAATGCACTAGCATTGAGGACCCATACAATCTATAATCAGCAAGATCGAAAGATCTAGGCTGGCCATGCTTGAGTAAGACTGATTCGATATCGAGAGACGAAGACTTCCCAAAGTCTACCTTTAATTCAAATTCCGGAGGCAGATTTGAGTGCTGCTGCAAAAGGAGGCAGGCACGTGTTCCTAATAGATGCTAACTGGGAGCGTAAGCTTTCGCCACCCGTTCGTGAATTTGTGGCCTTCCATATTCCGGGTTCGGATTGGTTCCCTCCCTTTTGCTGTTTGACTTACTGTTTTAAGTTGTTGTTCTAACTGCTAGCCATGTGAAGCTATATATTCTTATGCGCCCTTTTAATTTGCTGTTAAATACTGAGTTTCAATTTCTGGCGCCATCCGTAAATTTATGTTAATACTGACTTTAAAATTCTGGTGCCATCCGTAATTTATGACGCCGTTTCAAGCTAATTGTTTTATATAACGGCATTATCCCAAGTTGACTTGTCTAGGGTCCTCTAAATCGGTATTTTAAAACCTGTTTCCAATAAGAATTCACCCAATTCTACTTTAGCAATATAACTTCGCTTACCTAAGTACATTCCTGTAGAGACGTGTTCAGACAAGTATAAAGATCTGTTGCAGATCCAGTTTATCTACATCCTTAACGCAAGGAAGAAGGAATTGATATCTTCTCTTTAAATTCAAATTGAATTACCAGCTTCCATATTGAATTATCATGACGACACGCGAATGTTATATTACCTAAATTTTGGAAAGAGAAGCCCCTCCCTTGACTTTTAATTACTAATTATTTTTACTGACCCTTCAACACTGTTGCCGACAGTTCGACCCTTGTCTTCAAAAATGTCATTTAATACGGGTATCTCGCCTTTCTAAAAATGAGGTGGTACTGTAACCCAGTTGTATGTTATTTAAAATTAGATGGCAATGCAATTTGACCTATCAATTAATTACTTCATTAATTATACTCACACCTAAATTTTATTTATTATAGACAGCCTTTTAAATTGATGTAAGATCAATTTTTATAAGGTCTCTTCAATTTAGTGTTGTTTAATACAGCCATGGAATTTAGGCGCTGCCCCTTTTATTTATGGTATTAGTTGGGTAATTCAACTTGCTGGAATATTCTACTGTGAGATATTGACATTTAAGTTGTGGTCAATTTATATAAGTCCCTTTTAATAGTGTGGTTTTAATATGGTCATTGAATAAGGGTATTGATAGGATTGCTCTTCCAAATCATGTGTATGATATTTAGATATGGCTACTGTTAGATATTCACGTTTATGATATCAATTTTTAACTTGTTATTCTCATTGTCCCTTAAACCATTATTAATCAYGTCACTTTTCAATAAATTCCTTATTAACTAGGTCATTTTAGGTGTGGCTATCCTTAGGCATAAAGGCCATTGAGTGGTGTTGCAAACTTTTGATTAATATCATATTGTTATTAGAATATGAGGCTACTTATTGATATGGGGTTATCATATACATGATATGAGGTTAGGGATTTGATCATAGTCATTCTAATAGGTTTATTATCATACATTGACACTGGGTTATGTTGTTATGTTCCATAGTGAGGTTGGCTATAATTATGAAGCAGTTGATGTTACTTCCTTATTCATTGCTATCTTTAGATTATTGTTATTTGATTATTGATAGTTGTTATATCCAATGCAGCCCTTTAACCCTTGTCAAGTTTTTATTCTTCTAGACTCCACTTATTTACAATGCATGTATCTGTTTCATTTAAATTTACCTATCAAGATTATGTGTTACTTATTCTTACTTTGGTTTCCCTGCTTAATGTATCATCCTTCCTATTCTCAAGGAATGGTTGTATGGCAGTAAAATACTTGATCCTTGTTTCTGATGTTTACTAGAGTATCATGCTAAAATTTTAATGTTTTATATATGGCCATTAAACCAAGATGATACCGTGTTATTCAACTAGGAGGTCACCTTGAATATAACAGTAATTTGCCTTACCTTTTAGCGTTAGGTTTATAATGACATGGCCTGAGGGTTCCTCGTGTTGGAATTAAATGTTTTCATCTAGAGAAGGTTATTAGATTGGTGGTTGCAGCATATAGGAGCTTGCGCAACTGTAAAAGTCATGGTCCAGATTGTGTGATAAATGGTAGATAGATAATGTTTCTCGACAGTGATATGGTAACCCTTAAATTATTGACAATTGACTTGTGCGGTGCGATACCCTGGATTTACTTGCTGCAATTTACCCCAGTTAGTTTAATAGGATGGTTGGGCTGATGGACA
>JASDQU010738849.1:122479-132620 GCA_032191745.1 Picea mariana
CCTCGAATTGAGAGCTTCTCAGGCTCATTTGAAATGTTTTTATCTTGTAAAGTCACTGAAATTTTGGGATCGTAGCAATTCAGAAGTATTGTAATTATAGAATCATGGCCCGGATGGTGACATAAATGATAGATGGCTAATGTTTCGTGACAGTGTTATTGTAATTTTAATTATTTATTAATAACATGTGTGGTGCAATAACCTGGAATTACGTACCATACATTACCCGAAGTTAGTATACTAGAATGGTTGTCGTAACGAGGCGGTTCGTTACAGGTTGTCTGTTGATTTCGTTGTACTTGGTTGTCTTGCATTGCTTGGTCTTCTTGTGTCGAACGGGATGTAGACACCTCCATGTTCCTCAGAACAGTCGCCAGCCCTGAGACCTTAAATGGTTAAAATCGATGGGAACCTGGGCTTGAGCGTTGATTATGTGTCTTGGAGGTCCTAACCTTGTAGGGTAGGACAGGTGGGTGGTCAGTTTTACTTTTGTTGTGGTTGCGTCTTGTTGGTCATCGAGTGGCGACATAGAGTCAAGTGTGTTGTTATTTCTACATGCACACACACACCTTAAACACACACAAAAAAATTGTACCTGTTATCAGAGCTGTTGTCTTAATGAGGAAGGTCGTTACAACTTAATTCTAACTCATCTACAGTCTATGTGAAAGCACGACTTGGCTCCTCCAGCCTGACATCATTAAATTTCATTAATTACATTTAAATTTCAAGGACAAAATGAGAGGGCGACGCCTCTCCTTTTCCTTTAATGTGCACCAATGTGCTAGACATCTAGCATCTGTTGAGGTGGAAAGGATGTTCATGCATCATTATTCGATTATTATGTTGATATTGTGGTCATCATAAACATTTGATGATGAGAAAGCATTTGTGTAAATATTATTTCAATTTTATTTTAAATTACTTAAGACAAATTTATTAGAGAATCGTACTATAATAAGAGTAATTCTTTATTCCGTGGAGAAATTGAAAAAGGGATAAAAACCACCATGATAAATTTTGTTCATGAGGAAAAGTGTAAAAATACTCCCAAGGATGTGGGAGGTGAGGGAACACGCTAGAAAGAAGTTAGGAAAAGACTCCCAAGAGTTAGGGATGAGGGTAACTTGAAAAACAAATACCTAGGAAAATTATTCTCTCCTCGGTGAAACAAGAGGAAAGAAAAGTATGGTGTAGGCATGATGCAGAAAGGGGTCCGTTGAAGCACACACATAGTTACAGAGCCTCACCCCACTGCAAAATATCCATCAGAAAATTAAACATAAATACTATTGCCAAAACAGTGAGGAGAGCCTTTAACAAACTTAATTTTGAACATGAGCGAAATTCAACTCAGATTTTACTGATTCATGTAACGCCCCATATTTTGACCTTAGACAAATAAAAAATTGATTTTACTCATCTTAGTAATTCAATTCTTAACATTTTTGGGGGCTTAGTTAGATTGGGATAAATATTTTAGATATGTACATTTGAACCTAATTATGTGCTTCATGATATTATTTTCACTGTTATATGCTTATGATGATAATATCTCTTTGGTTTGATTAAATATGTAAATTAAATGTGGGATTTAGGTACATAGATCTACTAGTTCAAATTTATGTTGTGAATGCATTACATATGCAAGACATGATAAAAATAAACATACATTTCTTAATTGAATTCCAATATAGATATGGATCCTTATATAAAATTATGATGTATATGGATGAATATGAGTTATTGGTGAACTAACCTACAGGTTGATGATCTAGGTGTTATACAAATGACTATAGTGTCAAGGTAACTTTGATGTTGTAGACATCAATATGATAACGCATGCTATAAGTTTCACTTATTGTTTAATTTATGATTCTAAATATTACTATGATCAGTGGTAAGTTTGGTTTTAACAGGATTGCAGATCTTTCTGAAAGTGGTTGTTCGATGACGTGACTCTAAGAACAATAGTTGCACAATATGGCTTGATTGTTGGCTATTGACCCTAGTTCTGTGAGGAGGGGTGGAGGTATTTTCTCATCGTTTATCCTCTGAAACCTGGAGTCATGGGAGGACTGTGTGAAGTCACACTCCCCTAGATGTGTGATGGCAACTGATCTGCTGGGGAAGCTTGGTCAAGATCTATGACACTTCCAGTTATGGGTTTTATATGGAGTTAGGTGAATATAGTTGACACTCCATATTAGTCCACCAAAGGAAAGGATATGAAGGAAGATGGGAGTAGGTTAGGAAGGAAGGATGCTTCTATGTTAAATGAGAATACCGATTAGGGATTATATGTGCCACTATTGTTTACTCACTTCATTCCTACCATGTGGAGACTTGGGGAAGGGAAAATGAAAACTTGATAATTAGGAGAAGATGTGGAGAGGTTGGACAATTCTTGGAAGATGTAATTATTGTGATAGTATTCTTAGAGCACTTATGCATTGTTGTTCTTGGAGTCATGGACACAGAAGGTTAACAAACTGAAAGGTTTTTGGATCTAGGAATTTGTATAGGCTCCTAGTTGGCAGGGAGGATTCCATTGTTTCACTATGGGCAAGTGGGAAAAAAATGCTTGGAAGTGCCCACGACTACATTACAACCAATGAGCTTGAATAAGCTAAGGAGGAGGTATTTTTCGGTGGTATTTGGTTATTGATATTTTGTATATACTTTTGTTTTAATTTCTAAATCATAGAGTTAACATATTACTTATTTCATCATGTTATCTAAATTTATCACTGAGCAAATGTAGAAGAATTGTGTAAATTAAAATCAATGAAATTATGCTAAAACAAAGTTGTTATTGTGTATGTATTTATTGAATGATTAATTTCTTAGCATCGTGTAGAGGGGTGCTACATTTGGTATGAGAGCTTAGGCTTCAACTCTAGGGCCTAAAGGGCCACGATGCTTGTGTAAACTACCCTAAATAAATAACAAAATCATTACATTCTACATTTGGAGGCCTGGTATAAAGTTATTAAATTGCAAGGTCCTGAGCATGCAATTCTCATGGAATCAAGGGGGGAGTTATTATTGATTAGTGACTGTAATAGCTAACACAGTTACATTTTTATTTTTTCTTTCTTTCTCGAATTCAAGGAAATCTAAAACATCATTTCCTATGCACACAAAAAATGATTGGAAATGTTCATAAAATATCAAACTAAAAACATTGGTTTCCTCATATTTAGAAGCCGCAAACATGGAAATTATCCCAACAAGCTACAATATGATTCTTGTTAAGTCTTTTGGGATGAAATATATCCATTCGTCAAATTTAAAACATTGGCAGGAACAAAGTAGGCATGAGGACATATTTCGAGTGTGCCTCAATAATCTAGTCTACCACAAAAGATCTAATAATGTGATTTATGTTAGTTTTAGTAGACATGCTCTTCGGAGACACAAAACTAAGGACCTCTACTTTAACATTGGAAGCTAGATATGTCTGGTATATATTCAATAATGCCCAATAGATTTCACTCATCACCTTCGTCAACAATAAGCAGTGGGTCCTCCACCATCCCTATTTCCATCTCTTAGCTTATGTATCTATCCTCCTCTAATACAGAAGCCTCGCCATGGCCCCAACATTCAAAAGTTGCAACCTCAACCGTTATAACGATTTGCAATAATTTTTCCATGAATCTTTAAAATCTACCCAATTGTAGTAGTAACTCCCCAGTGCTTTCCACATAACTCCAGACACAAATAGCCCTAAGGTAACCACCATCCTTGCAAATTAAAATTCTCAACTTGGGGATTCCTTTATGCAGACTGATATTGTTGAGAACCTCCAAAAATTCCTCCATGGGATCTTCGACCATGGTTACTGCAACTGGTAAAAAAAATAGAAAAACTGAAATCTAGCCAATTGGTACCTCTGAGGTGAAGGAAACCGATGCCTAGGGTTCATATATGTGAAGGCTACAGATTACATATCAAAAATATAAATCATAGGTAGCTAGAATTACTGGGATATTAAGCTATTAACCGCACCTAATAGTGTTATTTCCCTAGTATCTTTGCCTCAGGCTAGTTCGTGTGTCTAAAGATGTGTGCCGAAATCTCTCGAAGCTTGAAAATTGTACACTAAATACTTAACCAATAGACTATGAAACATTTTCTAGTTCGAACTGAACCCTTAGATCGTGAACAAAACAATGGATCATGAAGGAAAACCTCATGATGAAGCATTAATGGGTTATCCAAGTGTTACTTGGTCCAACCCATCTTGATCTACGGTGACAGTGACAACCAATGCGGTTCGCGGGAGAATCGATTTGATGAATCTAATTATTGCAAAAATCTTCCAAAAAATTTTAATTAATTTCTTCACAACTAAGAAATGAGTTTTTTTTTATAGCCACATAGCAATATTTATGGCAGAGTGGTACAAACAATCTACAGTCCTATCCAGTAAGATGGAAGCATAACGAAATTATGTAGTGAATTCAATTTAACATGGCTATCTATAATCTATTGTTGTAATTAATCATCATCGATGGTGTCTAATTATGTAATTGGGTGTGGGAGAAAGGTTGGATAAAGCAAAAAAGCAAGAATCCAAATGTTATTTACTAGTCTCCTGTTATGTAAAACAGATATATATTCCTACACATGCCAACACCGTCTATAGCTTAGAATAGCTGACAGAGGAAGATAGAGTTAAGGGCTTTACAACTTAGAGTAGCTGACACACACCATCGATATCTTAGCATAGCCGATAATGCACCATAAATTATCAAGAGAGTAAATTTGATTTGACCTCTCCAGATAGATTTAGCCACCTTTTGAGAGATCAATCACTTATATATACATACATTCATTCAATTCATCATGATATCAGTGTGAAAGAACCCAGTATTTATGATCTGTGGTGCTCCCATTTCCCACACCCACATCAAATCGCTGAATATTTCTTAATATTATAAAGATAATATCTACTCCTTTAGCCAAAACAAATTCACGGACAATGAAATAAATTTTAATAGATTTTTCACTGTTCGTACTACAAAAATATCCCACTAGTGTATTTTTACTCTTGTAACGTTTAACAACAATGAGATTACCTGGAATTGCTTGACTTGAATTATTGAACTGACCGAATATTTAAAACCAAAGAAGAAAATATTATTACCTACTACAAAAATATTCCACTCGTAATTTTTAACAATATTGAGATTACTAAGAATTGTTGGACTTGAGTTACTGAAGCAAAGAGGAAAATATTAATATTAATATTAATATTAATATTATATATATATATATATAAAATAAAAACAAACATATATCAAATTGATATATTTTGATATATTCAATGTGTTTAAATATAATAAATTACGAGGTTATGTTACTTAAATATGATGAATGGGAGTGCATCTTGATTCCTTATCATTCAATTATTTTCATTAAATGTTGAATAATCCACTGGTTGGAATCAACCTGACTCACCTTCACTTGCCCTACGCTCACATAAACTAAATGAGTATGGAAGAAATATTTATCTTTAAATTAGCCGTGCATGCCATTTGTCCTATCCCAACACCAAAATGGTCCTCTATATTGATTTATATGGATAGAAAAGAGCCTTTATTTCACTTTATAAATTAATTCCAATGCTACAGGATTTAACGACCAAAATTTTCTCTTTTCTAGGTTTGGAGATAAGATTCAACGCTTGAACAATGTGTTTGTTGAGTACTTCGGCCTTCCCCTATAGCATCTCACTTCATTTTACAATATAATTGTGGATTCATCTTCATGTCTCCCATATAACCCATAGGCTTTGAAAGCCATCGGTCTTTGCTCATATATAGCAAATATGGTGTATATCTATGGGAGCCCAGGCATCGAAATGTTGGACCTTTAATCCATACGCAACTACTACTACTTCTCTTTCGTCATCCACTTCTTCATGCATATACAAGTTTAGACGCCCATTGAAATGCAACAAAATATCAAATGCTAATACCACACTAGATTTTCTTTGACATGTGAGAGTAGTCATCATCCATCAAATCAAAATGAAAATCCTCCATGGAAAGTTACCATGATGTTATAAGGGCCTTAAGATCATAAGAGTTTTGATACCAATTGATAAAATATAGATAGGAACAAAATTATGACGGAACAGTTTTACTAGTCAACACTTATGTATTCACATCAATGGTACATATTTATAATACAATGGGTGATGCCACCTCATATAGAGATTTTCTCTAGATCTTAAAATCATGCATGATGACTAGACTAAGAAATATTGGCTATCTCATTAATCATCACTTGAGGATATATTATTAATATCCTAAATGAATAATACAAATATAGCTAACAATTAAACTTAGTGATTGGTAAGGTAAGACATAAGATAACACCAATCATTGCTTGAAAACTCGAATGTCTACAATGCTTACACGAAATATTTATTTATGTTGAAAATGTGATACCTATTGTTTGTGGTAAGGAGAACATGAAATCCTTTGGTGAGTCGAGATCTCTATGCTTGGCATGTGACCTCGATATTTCCCTCCATAATAAGTTAATGGTGATTGTTTTATTTTAAGGAAGAAATAACGATATCTTGACAACAGAGAAACTATGCTAAGAATGGTAAAAACAATAATAAAAATATTATGGTGTAATGATACCAGAGTATGAAGAAATAAACTTGGACGACTCCAAGTCGAGCTGGGGAAATTTTCTTTTGCTTGCATTGAGATGCATTTTGATGTCACGAGGACAAATACCAGGTCAAGAATAAAAATAAATTAAAAACATTTCACCTCAATCTGAACATCAGTATTCAATGTCTAAAATATTTAAAGGATAATGTAGAATAATACAAACCTACAATAATTATACAAAAAAAAAAAAAANTATTCAATACAAGTATTGTCATTGTGTCTGATGTTTAGTGATGGCTCCAAGATAAAATCAAACTCAAACTTGAGTCATTGTACCCGAACAAAAATGTGTGGCACGTTTCAAGAGATGTAAGCCCATGCACATTTGGTGAATTCAATATCTTTGAGTGGGAAAGATATAATGGAACTCCACTGGAAGAGTCTACATGGAATTCCAGTATGGAAACCTTAAACCGAGAAGTAAGGTATCACTCACATGTCGACATGTGCACTTAAATATCTTGCACATGAGATCAACCCTAACAAAGCCATAATCTTTACAAATATTCTTACCTTAAAAGCACCAAGTTCGGGTACCATATATAAATAGAGCACAATGTGTAAACGAGTTATGCGGAGGAAAATGAATCCCATGAGGATTTGTATTATGTTTTTCCCATAGTTGGGAAGGTTAATACACTATATGACAAGTTTGTTTGATTACAAGACCAATGAAGTGACTTGGATTATGATAGAATTTTACAATATGTAATATATAAATTATATACAAGCTTTGAAAACTATATGTAGTATATGTAAAGGAATATACATCTGACACATGGATTTTGAATTTTAATAAAATAATATAAATGTAGAAATGCAAACAAGGCATAATCTTATAAGTTTGTGAAACGCATAACATAACTAATTCTTTATAATTGGAAGTGTTTGTGTGAAGTATTTTTTCATATAGAATTATACCTTTATAAATGGATGGGATTCTAATAAATGATTGCGATAGTAAGTTAAAATTACTTTTGAAGTGGACTTAAGGGTAGATATTATACATGTTCAGGAATCTGATAGCTTGAGGTTTTCAAGCTACGATACAATAGATGGTGGATTTTGGACAAGTATCTTTGAGATTACCAACCTGTCAAAGTTAAAACATGGTAGTCATTAATGAGTAATACATATCTCTTGTACTAAATATTGAATCAATTATATTAACCATAACGCTAATTACATTGTTAATGGAGAAAATATGTATATACATAGTATATATTTATAAAAAAAAAAAATTGGGTGATGTTACAAATGCTATCAGAGCTTGGTTCAGACACTATGGCCTTATGGGCTCAAAATGAACATAAAAAGTTGTGCTTATGAACATACTATAATATGCAATCACTTAATATATGTTAAAAAAATAAAATATTAACATGAAATATGTTTTGCACTCATAAGAAACAACAATCAGAAAATATGGCTGAAGAAACCAGAAAAACAACACCAAGTGGACCAAAAATGTATGTAGGATTGAACAATGAGCGACCTTGGGATAACTCACTAGGGTTGATTGAAACTATGAGAAGTATAAAGGTATAATTATAAAGTGTTAGATAAGATAACGAAAAAATGTTAAAATCTAGTGGGAAACAAGAGGAACTAAATTAGATCCTACTCAAAAATATGATTGAGATAAAACAAAACAAGAATGCAAGAAAGACCTATAGCAATGCTAAGAAAGAAGTCTGTAATGGAGAATCTCATAAATTAAAGGAACATGTAGTATCTAATGATAAAAAAATGTTACTGACTGATGAAAGTAACGAAGAGAGTTATGAAAACAACACTCTATAGAAGAAAACACATAAGCTCAAGAAACGAAAGTGGCACAGTAATGAATTATCTGGTGTATTTAAAAAGATTAGACTACCCAGTTTAGATGGTGAGTCTGAAGAAGGAGAAAAATATTGTCTCCTAAAAATGGGAAAATATTTCCAAACCTATAATTATCCAAGGAATTTAAGGGCTAGGTTGGTTGTGTACCATTCGAATGGTAAAGATGCCATTTGGTTGCAAGAGAAAAAAATAGTAAACAAAGTTAGGAGAAACGAACTCACTTGGAAGATATTTAAAAATTACTTCAAATAGAAATACTTAACAGAAAGATATTTTGACGAAAAGGATAAGGTGTCTCATGACCTTAGGCTAGGGAAAATGATGATTGAAGATTTTGTTACCAAATTTGTAAATCTCATGAGATATGTACCTTACCATAGAGAAAAAAATTTAAACGTACAATGGTTTATGATCTTATTTCCTCAAGCATATATGGATAAAATTGAGTTCCTTAATCCTAAAAAAATGGATGAAATAATAATACACACTAAGTTGTTTTATATTCAGTTTAAGAAGAAGTCTAAAAATATGAAAACATGGCAGGATAGGAGTAGGGATAGCAAAATTGACCCAAGAAAGAAACAGTTTAAGCATCCACGTCATCCATCATATAGTGCACCAGTTAGATAAAACATGTTTAGTGGGAAACATCAAAGTGTATCAGTTCAAAACAATAGTCAATTGGCATATTCAGTGAGCAAACCAGTTAGACCACCATTATAGTGATGGGGTTGCAAATAAACTCATCTATATAAGGAATGTCTTTTAAATAAAAATATAAATTTGATGATGCATAACATTCAAGAGGAAATGGTAGTTAATGACATGGAAAGATGTATCCATAAGATTAACGCATCCTTGGAGAATTGACAGGTTGATCATTAATATGACATGGTGGAAATTGAACGTATTATCAATAAAAAATATGTATATATTTTAATTGACCTTGGTGCAATTTTAATTTATGTTTCCCCTACTATAGTATAAGAATATAAATTGAAAAAACTAAAACATAAGAAATATTGGCTAGTACAGTTAGCCACTCATACAAAACGAAAGGTTGTAGACTTGGTTAAAGAGTGTATAGTAAGTATGGATGGGATGGAAAATAAAGTATACATCAATGGATTACCTTTGGGATCCTATTATTTACTCATAGGAATGTATTGGCTTCAAAATCATGTGGTTGTTGCGAACTATAAAAACAAAAGATTTCACTGCTAGACGAACTTGAACAAGGAAAAACCCTTAAGGGAATACCTCATGGTGTTGTGGTAAGACAAATTTATTCCTTATAGTTGAAAATAAATGCAAGAAATGGTTGTGAAATTTACGTTGTACATTTAAATGAGAACAAAGACAAAGAGGTTAAAAATATGTTGACTAATGATCCTATATTGTACGCATTTTAGGATGTATTTCCAGAAGAAATTCTAGGACTACCTATTAGAAGGGATATAGATTTTACCATAGATCTAATACCTGGATAATATGAGTTGGTGTCTAAATTCCCTATAGAATGAGTGTTCCTAAGTTGACTGAACTAAAAATGTAGCTTCAAGAATTAATGGATAAACGTACATTATACCAAGTTT
>JASDQU010738849.1:139594-151402 GCA_032191745.1 Picea mariana
AATTCTTGCCTCCTAGGTAGGTGAAAATGCTTAACTAAGTGTGAATCTAGTCTAACCTACTATAAATTAGTTAGGGTAGATATTTGATCTTGCGAAAGGAAATAGACAACAAGAAAAAAGTGGTTTGGAACCTCTCTTCATACCCAAAGTTGTAGATATCTCCCCATGAAACAAAAGTAAGGATAATCAAATCTCTAATCTAAAGAAGTAAGAGACATGCAAGGCACACACATGAAAAGATCCATCTAATAATGCATAAGATGTATGGTCCTATATTCCCTTAGTAGAGAATGTTACCTCTCCACTTAATGATATATGTTGAAGCTTATTCCAAGGATGTGGGGATGAAGGTTGATTGAAGTGCATATTGATGTAGCCAGACACTATAATATGTGAGTGACCAATGAAAGAAGGGAGATCCAAACAGGCAAGGAGGCAACAACAACGGAAAACTTTATAAGTCAATGGTTGATGGATATGGAAAATTCAAGCAAGACTAATAACATGGAAGTTGACAAAAGATCACAAATTCACAAGTGAGATTTCTCTCCATCAAAGTTTTAGTATGAGATCTAAAGACCCTTAACATGGTGTAGGGGAGTGGCATAAATAAATACTTGGATGGTGTGACTAGGCATTGTACACAAACAATAAGTGACACTCTCTCTATAATGTCAATTGTAGGTTTTAACCATTTGAACTAAAGGTGTCTAGGGTAAACCATAGGTATAACCAAGAAAAAACATTATTTGTTTTCCATATATGTCTAAGAAGTTGGCCATAAACATGGCATAGACATAAGGATGCAATTCAAACCATGCACTCAAATAACCCAAGAAAAAAGGTAAATTTGGCTTGGGTAAACTCCTAAATAAACATGTTGTAATTGAATTAGGGATGTGTGTGGACCTGAATGAGGATCCCTAAGTAGTTGGGGCATCGTTCAATGCATGGGCTCCAAAATATTTCTAGTTAACTATAGATGGTTCCAAACAAGGAAATTTAGAAGTCTATTGGGGCCAAATATGTGACCAAGAGGTAAAAGACCAAAGTCTAAGCTAGGGTAATGTCCCAAAATACTATTTGAGATCAAATGGGAATACAAAATCACACATTTCAACCATGGAAGGGAACTCAAATGAGAACTATAGAACATGTGAGTCTTTGTGAGGATGAGATGAAATATCTTCATATCATCTTAGAGAAAGTTTGGTATGGCTAATATATGATGAAAATTATGCACATCAATATCGAAGGAATATGTGTATAGTTAGTATAAAGTGCAAATTCAATACACTATGTTTTTCCCTTGCGACAAGCATTACAATTTAGTGGATCAAATGAGCTATGATATGCCATGAAATAAAAAAAGACATAAACTAGTAGAAGTCAAAGAGAAACCATAGTGACAATGGTAGGAAAATGAAATGATACAAGAAAAAAAATAGGAGAGTTCCCATTTGGCAAAGGAAACATGGAAAAACTCCCCAACATAAGGAGATGATCACCATGCAACTAAGCTAAGTTCATAAATAACACGAATGACCTAATTTTCCCTTATGGTGATGCAAAGTAAAACATCACATGCACCATGTTAGGGTGCATGCTATCAAGAAATAAATATAGAGGAAGAATGATCCATGTAAATCAAATGATGCTAGGAGAGTGAGGGTGGAAGACAATTATAACAACTACATAGTTAATAAGGAAATAACTAGTTTATAAATTGTAATATGAAAAGTAAGAGATTAGGAGAGAGATCATATCTAGAATTACCTATATGTTGATGACATGGATAATTTTAAGGATGGAAATTTATATTAAAATGTAGAAACCTAGGCTTATCTTACTAGTCCTTAATATGAAAAATGTAAAATGTTTGGCGATACTTTTGTAAACATTTTCAAATTTCTAAGGATTTGATATAGTTTCTATAAAATTTTGGCGATTTTTAAGGTAAAATATTTTTATTCTTTGGAATTTGGGCGAATTGTTTTAAAAAATATATAGAAATTGGAAAATCAATTTTTGGGAAAAACCATGGAAAATTATCCCATTTGTGAAATTTAGCCCCTAAAATCATCTATGGTTGATGACACCAATAAAGAGGGTGTGTTGAAAACCATTTACTTGGTGCAAATTCATCAAAGATAAATATATATTGTTGATGATTGATCCAGATATGTCAAGTCAAATCTACCAACATGGGACCCAAGCTAAGCCCCCATGTTCTTCATTTTAATTGGCACATCCAACCATATCCATATCTCATCGATATCATATGATCGATATATTGAAAGTTCCTTAGTAATCAATGAACCATATTTGTACCTATGGGAAATAATAAATTAAATAAAATTTTAGCAACTTTCCCCAAGGGGAAGTAAGGGTGAGAGTTATCTTTCTTTGGGGTGGAATAAGTGTGACTGGGTGAATATAGAAGAAATGCTAATAGTTAAAGTAGAGGTAATGGAAGTTAAGGCCAAGGTAGAATCAAAACATCTATAGATTGAAATATGTTCCAACTATGGTCATTACCTCATGTAATAAATTATCAAAGATAAGGTAGGCATGATAATTGATCCCAATTGTAAGAAAACCACGTCATTTTACTACATAATATAAGGTAATTGCTAGTGTAAATCAACCATTGATTCAAGTTATAGGGACCATGTGAAGCCGCATGTGATATGTGGCATGCAACATGTGGCAAGTGGGAGAAGAAAGAGAGAGAGGGAAGGGGATAAAAATGAGAGGATATTGATAAAAGACATGTAGTACGAGGAAATAAATAGAGGCCAAACTTAGTCAAGATAAAAAAACAAGGGATAAGAAGGAGAACGGGGAATATAGAAAAGGAGAGGATTGTATGAGACTAAGGTTTAAGAGATCCATAGGGAGGGTGCCCCAAAGTTTTCAAAGGAACCACTTGGGACATAAAGGGACCAACATAAAAAAATCATAAAAGGGTGATTTATAGGTAAGAGAGGGAAATACAAGGAAAACACCAATTGGTGAAGGTTTTAGAGGAACCACTTATCCTTGCTATGTTTTTAGTGGAGGTTCTAGCATAAGTGGGTAGGTGGAGAATTTTTTTGTGTGTGGTGTGCCTAAACCATTATAGTGCATTTGTGTGCTTTAATATCAAACATACCAATGCTTCATGAACAAAATTGCACCAAAAAAGAAACATGGAAAAAAAACATAGGTGCTCCACTTTGGTAAAGGCACACCAATGATCCATATTGGTATAGGTGCACTGGTGCTTCTATATCAATGTGCACCGAAGTTCCAACCATCCAAAAATAAATCAATTCTCTACTTTCTTCCAAGCACATTGGTTCTTGAAATTGGTCTACGATCACCAGTGAATCATTGGCACTAGAGTTCCATTAACCCAAAAATACATCAAGGCTCGACTTTTGTCTAAGAGAACCAATGCTCCACATTGGTATGGGTGCACTAGTGCTCCTCTTTGTTATGGGTGCATCGATGTTCCATATGGGTATGGGTGCATTGTTTTTAGTGAAGGTTCTAGCATAAGTGGGTAGGTGGAGAATTATTTTTTTTGCGGTGTGCCTAAACCATTATAATGCATTTGTGTTCTTTAATATCAAACATACCAGTGCTTCATGAACAAAATTGCACTAAAAACGAAACATGGAAAAAAAGCATAGGTGCTCCACTTTGGTAAAGGAACACCAATGCTCCATATTGGTATAGGTGCACTGGTGCTTCTATACCAATGTGCACTGAAGTTCCAACCATCCAAAAATAAATCAATTCTCTACTTTCTTCCAAGCACATTGGTGCTTGAAATTGGTCTAGGATCACCAGTGCACCATGAATCATTAGCACTAGAGTTCCATTAACCCAAAAATACATCAAGGCTCGACTTTTGTCTAAGAGAACCAATGTTCCATATTGGTATGGGTGCACTAGTGTTCCTCTTTGTTATGTGTGGATCAATGTTCCATATTGGTATGGGTGCATTGGTAATCCTTTTTTTAATGGGCACAACAATGATTCTAATACACTGAAGCATCAGACAATAATTCATTTTTCTTTTAACTTATTAAAAGAGGTGGAAAAACCTCAAGACAAATCTTAAGAAGAAAGAGTAAGGGTTTTCTTGATTTCTTAATTTCACATGAGATAAGAAGAAGAGGAGGTGGTTCTACATGAGAATGAAATGCAAATAGCCATGAATGAAAGGAAAGACAAAGAGTATTGAGCCAAGTAACCCTTTTTTCCCTCTTCATTATTTCATTTCTTCACATTATTTATTTTATTTCTATAATTTTCCATTTCTAACTATAGTTCATAATTTCTTAGATAGTTTTGCTTCTTTCTTTTGTTGGTTTGATGGTTTTGCCTCTATTTTGCATGTTAATGATGGATTTGTTTTAGGTTCTTATATAAAAGGATATGGTTAGCAAATGAGGGGAAAGTTTGATGAAGAAAGAAATACATTTTTGTGTAGCATGGATGCATATCCATAGTGGTTTTCACCTCCTTTTATTTTTAGGTTCATGAGGTATCTCTACTTGGCACAGTGTTCTTCCCTAGTGAACTTGGAGCATTGATGCTACTCACAACATGGAAGAATTAGTGCTCATGTTTGGTATGTAAGCATCAATGCTCCTTTTTGGTATGGGTGCAATAGTGATCCTAATACATCGAAGAATAAAAAAATAATTCATATTTTTTGAACTTATTAAAGGTGGGAAAAAACTACAATATGACTCTTAAAAAGAGGAAAAAGTCACCCCGGTTTGTTTCATTTCAACATTTCACATGAGAGAAGAGGAAGGGGAGGTGTTTCTACAAGAATATGAACTACAAATAGCCATGAATGAAGGGAAATACAAAGAGTATTTTTTATAACCCTAATTTCTCTACACATGCATACCTGGCATTAGGCCCTCTTACTTGCATTTTTGCCAAGCCATCACAGTTGAGTTGCTCTTCTAAAAAACCAAATTTTTGAAGATGTATGCGCCCTTCTCCACTACTTCCCGCGCACACACACTTGTTTCACCACTACATCTCGCTTACATACACATGTTGCACCACTACAACCCGTGTATACTTGAAAAAGTTGCAAAAATTAAAAAGTTGCAAGGAATTCGTTGAGATTACAGGCTATTGGGTAGTTTCTCAACTAATCCACCACCTATAGCCCGTCACCCAACCAAATAACCATCCTTTTGTCATATAAAAGGAGGTTTAGAGGTCTCATTCCATATCTAGACATAAGAACAATGAAACTCTGCCCATTTCACATCCCCTCCTTGCCCCAAGAATTTGCAGCCTTGTTGATTACCTCATAATTCCTCATTTTTCCCTTTTTCCTCCATTAGAACCCATTTCATTTCCCAAGAAGAAGGTTGAGAGGAGAAAGATACATGGAGGTGCACTTGGAGCTTGGTGAAGAGGAGCCCGGACCAGGTTCGAGGAGTAGTAACCAACTTTGGTTTTAAATGATCATTGTATTATCAATAAAAGAAGTACTTTTCCTATCCCAAAACATGATGCGTTGAATGTTTGCATTTGATTTATGTTTTTATTCTAACATCTAACCCTTATTTGTGTATGAAATGTATGCTTGTAGCTTTCTGTTTGTTTGTCTTTGAATGCAGGCCGACCTTGGGAGGAGGTTTGTAGTCAGCAAAGCTATCAAGCGCGAGAGGATCATTATCGGACACAGAGCAAAGGTACAGTTACCCAATCCTTCTCATTTTAATTTTCTTGCATAAGTCTGGGGTATGTTTTGGGTAGTTAGAGAAGTAGGAGACTTTTAAACGGTTATTGATCTGCCTACATTGTAAACCCTAGTGTAACCATAGGGGGGGGTTTTCCCACTAGCATAATTGGCGACCATATTGGGGCATGTGGTGATCATTTGTCTGGGTTGGAAAAAACCCAAAAGATTCTACGAGCCGGTTACTTTTGGCCTACACCAATCAAATATTGCGTTGAGTCGGTCAAGAAGTGCCACCCGTGTTAGATCTTCTCTCGGAAGATGAAGGCACATCCCACTCTCATGTTTCCTGTCATTGATGTTGGTCCTTTCACCAAGTGGGGGATTGATTTTACCACATGCCACCTAGCTTCAGCCAGGGGGCATTGTTATATCATCATAGCAGTAGAATACTTCACAAAGTGGGTCGAGGCTATGCCAACATTTAATAATGATGGTGAAACAACAAATCTCTTTATTTTTAACCAGATAGTCGTTAGGTTTGACATCCTGAAGGAGATTGTCACTGACCATGGAAGTCACTTCCAAAACAAAATGATGTCCGAGTTAACATCAAAGCTTGGTTTGAAGCAAGAGCATTCATCACCCTACAACCCACAAGCGAATGGTCAGGTGGAAGCTATGAATAAGTCCCTCAAGACTATTCTACAATGAACGATCAATTCTGCCAAGTCAAATTGGCATTTGATGTTGTACTCAACATTATGGGCCTACCGACCATCTGTAAAGATTGCCACTGGTTTCTCACCTTTTCAACTCATTTACGCGCTGGAAGTAGTCTTGCCTATAGAGTGCCAGATCCCATCTCTAAAGTTGGCAGTGGAGTTATTGCCAGACACTTCACCACTTGAGGAATGCTTATTATATCTCGAGCAGCTCGATGAGAAATGCTATGATGCAACCTTGGCCAACAAGGCTCATAAGCAACGAGTCAAGTGTCAATATGATTGGTCTGTTCATCCTCAGATTTTCTCCGAAGGTGACCTTGTCCTGGTCTACGACCAAGATAAGGATCCCCTTGGGGTAGGCAAGTTCAAACCCATGTGTTTCAAACCTTTCATTATGAAAGAGGTCTTAAAGAAGGGCTCTTATCATCTGGTTGACTTTGAGGGAAATGTTTTGGTGGAGCCTAGAAATGGACTCTACCTCAAGAAGTATTACTCGTAGGTTGGTCGCCTGGGTGACTTCTTGTACATATGTATAGTTCTTATACAATTAGTTTTTGTCTTTTTGTTTTATGGATGTCTCGTTATTTATGTCATATTTTTCACTGTGGTAGATGTCAAGTGAATTGGAGGTGTTCTTTGGGTTCGTGAATGGTGCTAGCCGACACCCTCAGAGGGTTTCTTCTGCAACTTGGGTGATTTTCACACCTCAAGGCCAGTTGCTATCTTCTGGAGGTATTTGTCTAGGTGACACTACAAACAATGTCGCCGAGTACAACGCAGTGATAGAGTTGTTTCGTGACGCTTTGTCGCATGGTATCTCTCACCTCCGGGTCTAATTAGATGCTCAGTTGGTTTTGTCTCAGTTAAATGGGGTTTACCGTGTTTATGATCCCACTTTACACCGACGATTCCTTAGGGTACATCTCTTAGAATGCTTCTTTGATTAGATTATGTATATCCATGTTCCTAGGAGATTAAATCAAATGATAGATACTTTAGCTAATCAAGTATTAGATTGGCATATTGCACACACATAAAATGAAGCACACACATACACATGTACATACATTTGTAAAAATGGTATCCATAAGACATATAAAAAGATGTAAATATATATATATCGAAAAGTGTCAGAGTACATAGGTGGGTGTGAATGCCTCAAAAATAGTAATATGGTATACATCACGGGGCTTATGCCCTCAAAAATATACAAAAAGTTCCCTGGGCACATGATGGTCCATCCTATCTAAGCTCGAGGCCTATTGGCCCTGTCGTAGTGAACAACGATGTTTGCCAAATGCCGAAAGAGTTGGACCCAAGTCTGTGGCACCCCAACTACATGAGGCTGCATCAATGGCGGGAGATCCTCGATCTTGGCCATGGGAACTGCATGAGTGAGTGTGGTGAGGTTTCGCTCCACCCATCTCAAAAATCTCTCAACCTCTCCGGCTAGAGGTCCCCCTGTGACTGTTGGTCCGAAAACTGCTACTGGTACTGCCTCTGGTCAAGGACGCTGCCTAGTCCTCGAGAAGTCTATCAGGTGCACTGGTCCCACATATGTACATAAAAGATACATGGTTTTCAAATAATCTGATGCATACAAAAAATGATATATATAAAAGAAACTAAAAATTAAATAACTTTAAAACACATGTACCTATCTCTCCTCGCTCCTCTCTAGGAGGTACGGGCATGTCTGGATCTCTAGAAAAGTTGATTCCGGCATAGGAGTAGTCCTCTATCGCCGGAATCGTTCGTTCCCACCAGTCAAAAAATGTGTCGTCGAAGGCCTCTATGGTCCTTCCTCACCCCTTTCATGGTAGCAATGTCGCTCATCTACACACTGCTGGGAAGGAGGCCACATGCCCCCACACTGTCTCTCTCAAACTCAGGATGGGTACCCTCCCAAAGAAGAACGAGCACAAAATGGTCTCGAACCTGAAGTTTTTGTTACTATGCTCACGACAATCCGTAAGCTGCCTCTTCATGTAAGTAAGAATGGTCGTGCTCCAGTCAAAAATACATGCATCAATGCATTTCATGGCACAATACATATTCACTCGAGAAGCCTGGTGGACAGCCATGGATCCAGTGATCCACCCAATGAGCAATAGGATCACCTTCAGTGACAGGTTGGTGATTTTGTTGATGGGCACTTGAGAACCTACTTTCTTAGTGCCTGCCTCACAGTGCATCCTGATGTAGTCGACGATGTTGAAGGGCCCAGGAGGAAATGTGCGCAGGTTGACTCGTTCCCCTCTCCTAGAGAGTCCAGTCAAGAAATAGATATCCTTAATCGTTGGAGTCAACGATTGCCCATCAATCATGAATGCCTCTGTGTCCAGGTGCCAGTAATCCACCAAGGCATTCAGAAGCCTGGGTTGTGCCCTCATAAGCGTACACTGGTAGAACTTACATAGCCCACATTGTTTTAATGCGACAATGGCAGTAGGGTCCTCATCGACCTCCTCATGTTCCCTCTCCCTCCAGTGGACATACATCCTATTACATGACAAGTTCAAGGGGGAGTTAGCTCTGGCATATTTCATTTATCCATGCTTTTGAGGGTGTACGTGGGTTGTTTTGTACACAATCGCGTACATCCACGGGCAGATTGTTTTCTGCCCACGGATGTACATGGGTTGTCCTTGGACAACCCATGTACATGTAGGGTTTCCCTTTTTTAAGAGGGCGCACCCCCTCAAAAACTAAAAACTATGCTTAAAAGAAGAATGGAAATGCAAGAGGGATGAGTTTATACTTACTTGGTCCAAGCAGAAGTTCATTTTGTCCTCTGAAACTCCCGGAATCAACTCTTTTAGCAAAGGGGTCTTTTTAACCTTTTGGTTAATTTTCAAATTGCAATGGTGAAAATGAGCTGTCAGCTTCTATTTATAGACTTTTTTGGCCCTTTTTGCCACTTTTTTTAACCCTTTTGTCATTTTTTTTGGCTTGAAAATCATTTAATGTGGTTCTCGAGTTTCTTATTGGATGTTACAATACACTTCACTTTTGGTTTGGTAACCTTTTTGGGAGATGGGTCATTTTTAAAGGTCCCTTGGTAAAAGTCGTTTTTTCCAGCTTTTTTCATATAAGTTAGGATTCCACCTCCGCTTTATGCATCTCATTGTGTTTTCCACTTTGCCATAGGATCAATCCCACCGAAGTGTGACACAGAACCGTCTTTGTTGTTTTAGAAGTGTCATCATTAGGTGGTAGAGCCTACCTTTACATGGATGCCCTAAATAGATCCTTGTTGCATTTTGGCATCCATGATGTCTCTAATGACTTTAGGCTCGGGAGTCTTTATTAGTCCTCTCATGATTACAATATTGAGCCTCATTCGTCTAATGCATAATCACTCCTGGCCTCACCCTCGGGACTCCAAAAAATGAGCATATTTTGTTGTCTTTCAATCTCACTTTGAAATCCGAAAGAAAGATCCGACGGGACTCTTATCACACAGTTTGTAGCTTGGTCAAAAGGCTAGAAGATAGAGGCCAAACTGGCGTAACAGGAACCTACCCCACCCAATGTCACCTCAATGGGGAGGTTCTTTCTATTTAGGGAGGTTAGGCCAGGGCAGACGTCCCCGGTAACCTGGGGTTTTGAAGAGGCTAAGGTATAAATGTCAAAGTAAAATTCCCTCCTCACAGGTTACCACCAAGAGCAAATAGTCGAGCTAAACAACCAATAATGAAGTGTAGGCCCAAATGAGAACACCTGCCCAGAACAAAGAAACAACAAAACAATACATGCAGCCTATGATTCAATGGGTTAGTACTTCATACAACTATCTGATATCAATATATTAGCAATTATGACAATAGATATTGACGAGATCAATGTTTATCAATAATAGCAATGGAACAATATCAATTCATCAATAAATATCGAGATGATGTAGCAAACAGTGTATCCAAACAGTCCCTTACTCAATAAATGCTTCAAAACACCATCTAATTGCTTATAAAGACAAAATGCTGCATCGGGATGGAATAACCAAGAGTGACGTCAGCCTTGTTAAGGTTAGTAGTTAGTTAGGGTTTCAAATTATAAGAGTTTTAAGAGTTTGTTTGACCACTATCACTTCAACATTGGAGACCTAAGATCAATGCCTAAGGGTAAATGGAGTCAATTCAAGAGAGGACGCAAGGTTGAAGGGAAAAGGCTAAGGACTAGAGGGAACGGTTCTGAAGCGCTGCAATGGCAGGGCCTCATAATCAAAACCCTAGGGGAAAGAGGCTCACTCCAGTGTTGCTTAAGCAAGGCCTCGTGCTCTTTCCTCCTTCCTTAGATTAAACTTGGCAAATTGGCTAGCATAAAAGATAAGTCAAGACAAGAGAGTGAGGTGAGGGAGAGTGTTGCAATGGCAAGGCCCTATCACCAAACCCTAGAAGCAGGACAACCCTAGGTGTAGATATCCTAGGCCTGGGACGTCTCCTCCTTCTTGGTTCTTAAAAGGCACGACTAGCACATGCTAGCACATGGGAAGAAGAAAAAAGAGTGTAGCAATGGCTAGGCTCTTCCTTCCTTCTTCAATGGCTGAATATTTCTCTCTTAGGGGACATGAAACAAGGACCTACTTGTGTGCTTGTCACCTAGGGTTTTAAATCAGCAAAGTTTATAAATAAATGCAAGAATATAAAACTACAACCATTCAATTAAGACGTTTTGCAGAAAAAATTCTTACATATCACCATGAAATAGCATTGCAAACCCTAGTTGTAAACCTTCCTTCAAGAGAAATGCCAAAAATGCCAAGAAAATCCTTCCTTCAACAAGTGTGCCTCACTTTAAAGATGAAATACCCCAACAAGGGTGCGAAAATCAGATCTCACAAGAGAGTGAGTTGTGTGTTATGTCAAAATGAGGGAAAAACTCCTCAATATATTCTGTATCATGACCTTTAATTAAATTTAGGTCATTAAAAATAGCCGACAAGGCTACAAACCAAAATTATACTATTTTTACATTAAATTGTCAAATCAAAACCCTAACTGAGCATAAGCAAGACGTCAAGCCCTACTGAGGGAGACGTTAGCCCCTTTTTAGGGCAAATATAGCACAAAATGACAAAACGTTGGCCCTCTTTGGGCCTCCCAACCATGACACACATGCCAGCTACCCTGCCCAACTATCACACACTCAAGGTGACGTTAATGGCTCCTAGGTGACGTCCTGGGCCATCAAAGGGAAACGTTCCACTGGAAGTGGGTCAACCCCCCTAGGCTGGGCTTAGCCAAAGTATCCCTGATGGAACGTCCTTCTTCTTCTTAGGTGCAAAAGCTCAATCAAGTAATGTCCTGTCTCTACCCTTGATGGGGTCTCAACAACCATCTAATGGGCTCTTCAGCGCCATGGAGGTCCGAACTA
>JASDQU010738849.1:159906-177767 GCA_032191745.1 Picea mariana
CGAAATTTACCCTCTGTAAAAATTATAAATCGCAGTATAAAACCCTCTATGGGAATTTGTAATTAAGCTCTATGTAAACTATATTAACACTCTATGAGGATCATCATTTATGCTCTATGTATGCCATAGCGTTATTTACCCTCTGTGGGGATTCGTAATTACGCTTTGTGTAAAATATATCAACACTGTGTAAATCGTAAGTTATGCGTTGTGTATGCAATTAGCGTTATTAACCCTCTGTGGGGATTCGTAATTGTGCTATGTGTAATTATATTAACACTCTGAGGAACTCATAATTTACGCTCTATGTATTTGCATTACCACTCTATGGAACTCATAATTTATACTCTGCGTATATANTATAACAGTCTTAATCCTTTGTATGAATTGTAGATTTACCCTCTATGTAAATAATTGTAGCAGTGTTAATTCTTTGTGGAATTTATAAATCTACGCTCTGTGAAAGGTTTTCGCATTTACATTCCATGCATATAATTAGAAATATAAAACAAGGTTGTAATCGTTTGAAATGACCCTTGTTTGTACCCTCTGGTTATAAAATGATTCTCTTCCACGAGGGATTTGGTTCTTATTGTAGTGTTATTTAATTGTTGTGATTCAATGTGAATACTACATAGGTCGCAACTCCTATGCGCCTCTTATGAACATTTGAACACACAGGACACATCTTTATGTGCCTCTTTAGATTTTTAAAAGATTTAAAAGTGAAAGGACACATAGTTCAGAGAAATATAAATGTGTGTTTTATGTTTGCTCATTCTATGCACAGTCGCTTTCGATACTAGTTATTTACTTTCACTTTCTTTGTTTTATAAGTGAATATTTTTTCACAATTACATTAAATTAATGATGCGGCCATGTTTTTTTTTTAAGGGTACCCATCAGCCGATTTTGGGTCCACTCTTCCTCCTAGATCGTGGACAGATTATCGCCCAAGAACAAAAGGCGATCTGAATCTTCGCGGAACTCAAGCTAAGTATTTTCCTTGAATTTATTCTTAATATTTGATTTCCATTAAAATGTTTGCATATTTTACTAAGCCCTCGTCCTTCTCCTTTGCAAGTTGTGAAAATCGAGGTAATCGGATAAAGAAAAACCTCTTGCTCGAAAGGTATTTGAGTTCTGATCTATGCGTACATATTTTATGCATTTTCTTAGATTATTTCTACAATACAAGTGGTAACGGATTCTTTGGCCTATGTTACTCCAGTGTAATATTTGAACCATGATAGATTGAATACACAGGTTGTTTTGTAAATATTTTGAACAAGGTTCATTAAATGTGACAACCACTTTTGCAATACATTTGTAGACAACTGAATCACTATTTTTTTATAGTTATAGATAACATAAAGAATATATATGGATTGTTATTCATTATATCTATTCTCTATAGTATTTGTGCAAATTTGAAATAGTACTTCAACATATATATAATTCAATGGTCAATAGGAATATAACAATAGTTTTATCATTACTTTATTCTTGAACACAGATATATATATAACCATATTTAATGACCAATAGGAACATACAATAGTTCTATCATTTTTTTTTCATGAACACATATATATGTATATACAATCGTTTATATATGTATAACCATATTTAATGATTAATAGGAACATAGAATAGTTCTCTTATTTCTGTATGGATGAGTATCTGTATATATATGCCATCATCATGTTTCAATTAAAACAGTATAGTGTCTTTGAACTATAATAAATCATCACATTCCTAACCAATAAAAATCAAACATAATATTGACAAAGAATCTAATTCAAGATACATATCTTAAACTTGATGTTGGAATACAAATGGAACGACCATGTTATACCCAACCGTAGAACAAAAAAACCAAGTTCATGTTCTCTCTTCGCCCCCTAGCCTCACCATGAGTCCATAAGGGAAAAGTGAATGACTTTATTTAGCTACAGTCACCATCCACAGATCAAAATTCCTTTTCCTCACACTCACAGTGCTCATAACATCAAAAATAGATTTCCCCTCTCCCACATACTAAACAGTGTCCTCCCCCATATGTTGTTTTTATATGCATCTTGTGCCTAGGTCTTTCCTTCCCTCCTTGGAAAATTCACATCTTTACAAATCCCTAATTTTTAGCTGCAAGTGATCAAATTCCACATTTTCCACTTGTAAAGATCATCCTTGAGGTAAATCAACATGTTCCTCACTCATGGAGTCATGGTCAGCTATTTTTAAACTCGTTGTTCCATTTGTCTTCGAGCATTTAATTTATAAAAAAATTGTCCTCCACATGTATCAAAATAAAAGAGGTTAGTTGGGCAAGTGAAATATTTTCCCAACAGTAATCAAATAATTAATTACAATAATAAAAATTGCAATTTCGATTTTCCATAAATGGAAAATAATTTCCAAATCCCAAATTTCCAAAAACAAAAATTATTCCAAAGTTCACTTCGAATTTAATTATTCTAAATCTTGAGAATATTACAATTTATCACCAACAATAAGATATTTTACAGGATTTTCGAAGCCATTGCGTGCATAGGAAGGAATGATTTTCTCTCATTTTCCAATATATATCATCGACATTATTGTTTCACAAATTTGCACGTACAAAGTGAAACAAGATCAAACTAGAAGGCCTCTAGTACCACACGGGTCGGATTTCACCTTGAACCAACCCTTAATAACAAGTAAATAAGATAGAATAAGAATGAATTCCCATAAAGTGCGATCTTACCATTCCATAAGCTCTAAAACTTCAAGCAAGCTAGACCTCGAACAAATCCGCCTACCAAGAAATTCCAAGATTTGAACTACAGAACAGTAAAAATCCACGAAATGCAGTAAAGGAACTATTTATCCAAACAAGAACAACCTCAATAATCAAACTCCATGGCCAAAATGAAAAAATCGTAGCTAAATCAAATCCTCTTCTCGTAAATAAACCGCATTATGCCTCCAGAATCAAAATTATCAACACAGTCTACCATTTCATGAGATTCGAATGCTAAACCAGAAGAGAAATAAAAATCAAAGACTATAATAGGATTTTAGCTTTAAGCTGACCAAATTTGAGTTTGCAGATGTCTGTAAGAGGAGAATAATGAGAAGAAGCAGGATTTGTCCTAACTTCAACCATAGCCACACCTTTGAGCCATTGGATTGCGGCCCTCCCTTAAAAATCTGCGTGTTCTCTCCTCGCCGAAATAAAAACTAGAGAATATGAAGATTGATTGACAATGTAAAACAAAAGTCTCCTATAACATAATTTGACAATTATTTTATCTTCCCCCAAATTTGAAACAGTGGATACATGCAACAACAACGATCAATTCGAGTACCAATCTCATTCTCATGACATATCAAGAGGAAATTGTGGAAGCCACCACAAGATCTATGAGGAAAAACCCTTCAAAATCGTGGAAACACTTTCCCACAACATTTAATGTATATATCTTAGAACTAAGAGGAGGAAATTTCATGTATAAGCTTTGAATATCATATGACTGAGTGGTCGATGGTCATCACCCACTTGCGTATCACGTGGATAACTTGCACTGATTGCGTGGATCAGAACATGAGATAGATCGTGGAGAGGAGCTGCGATGTACCAAGGTTGTTCATTAAGAAAATCGTGTTGAAGGCGTGTGATTTCCTCATAGTTTTGCAGCTTGCTAATTTGTGAGCGGACTGCTGGAGATATCTGTATGCAATTTTGTTAGATTCACTTCTAGAGGGGCAGATCCACGTTGGGGAATCGTAGATCCAATTTTTCTGGGAAAACTGAAGATCCGATATTTGCTAGAATCCTGTCGCCCATAACTTTTGTTCCTCTTCCATAAATTATGCATATTGATAAAATAACCATAATAACAAAAAGATGATGGAAAGGCTCACTTCACCTATGGGAGGCAACAGGTATGCACAGATTCAACACAACATTCGGGCTTTGGGAGCACAGATTCAACACAACATGTATCATTAAGCTCTTTTTTATGCGATTAAACTTCGTTGTAGCGCATGGTGTAATTAATCGAAATATATATGATTTCTAAATGTTCCAGGAGTATTCCTCATAGATATTGCATCTTCTCCAATACTTTACATTCGAAACTCTTTCCCGAACCTGCACTTTCATTGATATGGACCACTTTGACCAATTTGGAAAATTTGGATATCATTACCAATATACTCTACTCCTTATTTCTTAATTCAAACACATTCAATTATAGAAATACTTTATTGCTTATGTCAATGAAGTTACAACTTTATACATCAATCGTTGACCTCCACGGGATCTGTACATTAAATATGGCTTCAAACGTTACTTTCCCAACACCAAAATGGTCCTCTATCTTGATTTATATGGATAGAAAAGAGCCTTTATTTCACTTTATAAATTAAGTCCAATGCTGCAGGATTTAACGACCAAGATTTTCTCTTTTCTAGGTTTGGAGATAAGATTCAACGCTTGAACAATGTGTTTGTTGAGTACTTCGGCCTTCCCCTATAGCATCTCACTTCATTTTACAATATAATTGTGGATTCATCTTCATGTCTCCCATATAACCCATAGGCTTTGAAAGCCATCGGTCTTCGCTCATATATAGCAAATATGGTGTATATCTATGGGAGCCCAGGCATCGAAATGTTGGACCTTTAATCCATACGCAACTACTACTACTTCTCTTTCGTCATCCACTTCTTCATGCATATACAAGTTCAGACGCCCATTGAAATGCAACGAAATATCAAATACTAATACCACACTAGATTTTCTTTGACATGTGAGAGTAGCCATCATCCATCAAATCAAAATGAAAATCCTTCATGCAAAGTTACCATGGTGTTACCAAGGCCTTAAAATCATAAGAGTTTTGATACTAATTGATAAAATATAGATAGAAACAAAAATATGACGGAACACTTTCACTAGCCAACACTTATGTATTCACATCAATGCTACATATTTATAATACAATGGGTGATGCCACCTCATAGAGAGATTTTCTCTAGATCCTAAAATCATGCATGATGACTAGGCTAAGAAATATTAGCTATCTCATTAGTTATCACTCGAAGATATGTTATTAATATCCTAAATGAATAATACAAATATAGTTGACAATTAAACTTAGTGATTAGCAAGTTAAAACATAAGATAACACTAATCATTGCTTGAAAACTCAAATGTCTACAATGCTTACAAAAAATATTTATTTATGTTGGAAATGTGATACCTACTGTTTGTGGTAAGGAGAACATGAAATCCTTTGGTGAGTCGAGATCTCTATGCTTAGCATGTGACCTCGATATTTCCCTCCATAATAAGTTAATGGTGACTGTTTTATTTTAAGGAAGAAATCACGATATCTTGACAACGGAGAAACTATGCTAAGAATGGTAAAAACAATAATAAAAATATTATGGTGTAATGATACCAGAGTATGAAGAAATAAACTTGGACGACTCCAAGTCGAGCTGTGGAAATTTTCTTTTGCTGGCATTGAGATGCATTTTGAAGTCACGAGGACAAATACCAGGTCAAGAATAAAAATGAATTAAAAACATTTCACCTCAATCTGAACATCAGTATTCAATGTCTAAAATATTTAAAGGATAATGTAGAATAATAAAAACCTAGAGATAACCTTGTTCATTGGAGGACTATGGTTTGAAACGTTCTTCATTCTAAAACTTTATGAGGATCTTTAATAGTGGATTAAACCAAACCTTAACAAAAGTGATAAGGGATTTCACGGTTAACAAGCTAGAGTAATTATTCAATACAAGTATTGTCATTGTGTCTGATGTTTAGTGATGCTCCAAGATAAAATCAAACTCAAACTTGAGTCATTGTACCCAAAAAAAAATGTGTGGCACGTTTCAAGAGATGTAAGCCCATGCACATTTGGTGAATTCAGTATCTTTGAGTGGGAATGATATAATGGAACTCCACTGGAAGAGTCTACATGGAATTCCAGTATGGAAACCTTAAACCGAGAAGTAAGGTATCACTCACATGTCGACATGTGCACTTAAATATCTTGTACATGAGATCAACCCTAACAAAGCCATAATCTTTACAAATATTCTTACCTTAAAAGCACCAAGTTCGGGTACCATATATAAATAGAGCACAATGTGTAAACGAGTTATGCGGAGGAAAATGAATCCCATGAGGATTTGTATTATGTTTTTCCCATCGTTGGTAAGGTAAATACACTATATGACAAGTTTGGTTGATTATAAGACCAATGACGTGACTTGGATTATGATAGAATTTCACAATATGTAATATATAAATTATATACAAGCTTTGAAAACTATATGTAAAGGAATATACATATGACACATGTATTTTGAATTTTAATAAAATAATATAAATGTAGAAATGTAAACAAGGCATAGTCTTATAAGTTTGTGAAACGCATAACAGAACTAATCCTTTATAATTGGAAGTGTTTGTGTGAAGTATTCTTTCATATAGAATTATACCTTTATAAATGGACAATGACGTGACTTGGATTATGATAGAATTTCACAATATGTAATATATAAATTATATACAAGCTTTGAAAACTATATGTAAAGGAATATACATATGACACATGTATTTTGAATTTTAATAAAATAATATAAATGTAGAAATGTAAACAAGGCATAATCTTATAAGTTTGTGAAACGCATAACAGAACTAATCCTTTATAATTGGAAGTGTTTATGTGAAGTATTCTTTCATATAGAATTATACCTTTATAAATGGATCGGATTCTAATGAATGACTGCATTAGACGATAGTAAGTTAAAATTACTTTTAAAGTGGAGTTAAGGGTAGATATTATACATGTTCAAGAATATGATAGCTTGAGGTTTTCAAACTACGATACAATAGATGGTGGATTTTGGACAAGTATCTTTGAGATTACCAACCTGTCAAAGTTAAAACATGGCATTCATTAATGAGTAATATATATCTCTTGTACTAAATATTGAATCAATTATTTTAACCATAATGCTAATTACATTGTTAATGGAGAAAATATGTGTATACATAGTATATATTTATAAAAAAATTGTTTTGGGTGATGTTACAAATGCTATCAGAGCTTGGTTCAGACACTATGGCCTTATGGGCTCAAAATGAACATAAAAAGTTGTGCTTATGAACATACTATAATATGCAATCACTTAATATATGTTAAAAAATAAAAATATTAACATGAAATATGTTTTTCACTCATAAGAAACAACAATCAGAAAATATGGCTAAAGAAACCATAAAAACAACACCAAGTGGACCAGAAATGTATGTAGAATTGAACAATGAGCGACCTTGGGATAACTCACTAGGGTTGTTTGAAACTATGAGAAGTATAAAGGTATAATTATAAAGTGTTAGATAAGATAACGAAAAAATGTTAAAATCTAGTGGGAAACAAGAGGAACTAAATTAGATCCTACTCAAAAATATGATTGAGATAAAACAAAACAAGAATGCTAGAAAGACCTCTAGCAATGCGAAGAAAGAAGTCTGTAATGGAGATTCTCATAAATTCAAGGAACATGTAGTATCCAATGATAAAAAAATGTTAGTGACTGATGAAAGTAGCGAACAGAGTTATGAAAACAACACTCTATAGAAGAAAACACATAAAATCAAGAAACGAAAGTGGCACAGTAATGAATTATCTGGTGAATTTAAAAAGATCAGACCACCCAGTTTTGATGGTGAGTCTGAAGAAGGAGAAAAATATTGTCTCCTAAAAATGGGAAAATATTTCCAAATCTATAATTATCCAAGGAATTTAAGGGCTAGGTTGGTTGTGTACCATTTCAATGGTAAAGATGTCATTTGGTGGCAAGAGAAAAAAATAGTAAACAAAATTAGGAGAAACGAACTCACTTAGAAGATATTTAAAAATTACTTCAAATAGAAATACTTAACAGAAAGATATTTTGATGAAAAGGATAAGGTGTTTCATGACCTTAGGCTAGGGAAAATGATGATTGAAGATTTTGTTACCAAATTTGTAAATCTCATGAGATATGTACCTTACCATAGATAAAAAAATGTAAACATACAATGGTTTATGATCTTATTTCCTCAAGCATATATGGATAAAATTGAGTTCCTTAATCCTTAAAAAATGGATGAAATAATCATACACACTAAGTCATTTTATATTCAGTTTAAGAAGTCTAAAAATATGAAAACATGGTAGGATAGGAGTAGGGATAACAAAATTGACCCCAGAAAGAAACAGTTTAAGCATCCACGTCATCCATCATATAGTGCACCAGTTAGATAAAATAGGTTTAGTGGGAAACATCAAAGTGTATCAGTTCAAAACAATAGTCAATTGGCATATTCAATGAGCAAACCAGTTAGACCACCATTACAGTGATGGGGTTGTAAATAAACTCATCTATATAAGGAATGTCTTTTAAATAAAAATAAAAATTTGATGATGCATAACATTCAAGAGTAAATGGTAGTTAATGACATGGAAAGATGTACCCATAAGATTAACGCATCCTTGGAGAATTGACAGGTTGATCATTAATATGACATGGGGGAAATTGAAGGTATTATCAATAAAAAATATGTATCTATTTTAATTGACCTTGGTGCAATTTTAATTTATGTTTCCCCTACTATAGTATAAGAATATAAATTGAAAAAACTAAAACATAAGAAATATTGGCTAGTACAGTTAGCCACTAGTACAAAACGAAAGGTTGTAGACTTGGTTAAAGAATGTATAGTAAGTATGGATGGGATGAAAAATAAAGTATACATCGATGGATTACTTTTGGGATCCTATTATTTACTCATAGGAATGTATTGGCTTCAAAATCATATGGTTGTTGTGAACTATAAAAACAAAAAAATTCACTACTAGATGAACTTGAACAAGGAAAAACCCTTAAGGGAATACCTCGTGGTGTTGCGGTAAGACAAATTTGTTCCTTATAGTTGAAAATAAATGCAAGAAATTGGTGTGAAATTTATGTTGTACATATAAATGAGAACAAAGACAAAGAAGTTAAAAATATGTTGACTAATGATCCTATATTGTACGCATTTTAGGATGTATTTCTAGAAGAAATTCTAGGGTTACCTATTAGAAGGGATATAGATTTTACCATAGATCTAATACCTGGATAATATGAGTTGGTGTCTAAATACCCTATAGAATGAGTGTTCCTAAGTTGACTGAACTAAAAATGTAGCTTCAAGAATTAATGGATAAACGTACATTATACCAAGTTTGTTTTTTTGGGGAGCATCTGTCTTATTTGTGAAAAACAAAGGATGGAACCTTTAGACTGTGAGTTGATTATAGGAAATTGAATAATATGAAAGTAAAAAATAGGTGTCCTTTACCCCGTATTGATGACTTATTTGAACAATTTGGAGAGGCTAAAATATTTTCAAAAATAGACCTCCGTTCAGGATACCATAGGGTCAAGATTTAAGATGAAGACATTCATAAGACTACTTTTAGAACAAGGTATAGACACTATGAATTTGTATTGGTACCTTTTGGTCTAACTAATGCACCTATGGAATTTATGTGTCTAATGAACAATGTGTTAAGGAAGTATTTGGATAATTGTGTGATTGTATTCATAGATGACATCCTGATTTATTCCAAGACCAGATAATAACATTAAGAACACTTAAGATTGGTTCTAAAAATGTTAAGAGAACATCAATTGTATGAAACATTTAGTAAATGTTAATTTTATCAATAAAAAGTTTAGTACGTAAGACATGTTATTTTGAGGGCAGGGATTTGATTTGATTTGATCCTGAAAATTTCAAAGCCATTTTAGATTGGCTAGTTCCAAAGGATGTCTCATATATATGATCCTTTATGGGTATTACAGGGTATTACCAGAGGTTTATTGAATGGTTTTGAAAATTGTCTTATCCAATCACTTCTTTAAAAAAAAAAAAAATTAATTTTAAGCTAACTAAAAAAATGTTAGGAATGTTTTGAGAAATAAAAAAAGTTGTTAACCACCACACCTATTTTAAAGATAGTTAATCCACACAAATATTCTGTAGTATGTGCAGATGCGTGAAAAGAAGGATTAGGAGCAGTATTAGTGTAGGATGGGTATGTGTTTTTTTTAGTGAAGAAAATTGAAACCCCATGAAACCTATTATGCAACTCATGATATGGAATGAACTTCTATTATTTATACTTTTAAAATGTGGAGACATTATCTATTGCGTAGAATATGTTTTTTGAATGTTGACAACAATAGTCTTAAATATTTATTTGAATAGCCAAATCTTAATGAAAGACAAGCAATATGCTTGGCTTTCCCTAGTGGGTATGATTTTGAACTAAAACATATAAAAGGGAACTAAAATAAGGTAGCAGATGCACTCAACAAGAAGTTAAATGCAATTTTCAGTAGCAATATATAATTTGATTTAAAACAAAAAATTGTAACAACGAAAGAAAAAGATAAGGAATACAAAAAAAAATTGTGAAAAGTGTCAAAATAATCAGATAACTAATAGAGAAAGAAAGTTTAGTTGGATAAAGGAAAATGTAGTCATGTATAAGAACAAAATTTATTTACCAAACTATAATACCCCCAAAGTAAATTATTTAGTGAGTTAGATAATTTCCTTAAGTGGAAAATTCAAGTTTAGGAATCATAGGAGAAAAATGAATGTTGTTAATGTAAATTCTAGACAAAATATTGAATTTCCAAGTGTCCTTTAATGTGGACAGATGTAATAGACAAGTATTTTTATTTAATTAATAAAGGGGACATACTTAATATCCATGTTAAAATATATGATCATGAATTCATTGGTATAACCCTAAATTGCTCTACACATTCATACCTGGCATTTGGCCCTCTTACTTGCATTTTTTGCCAAGCCATCACTGAGTTGCTCTTCTAAAAAACGTATTGTTTGAAGCTGTACGTGTCCTACACCAATAATTACCATGTACATACATGTTTTACACCACTACATCCTGCGTATGTATGCATGCTACACCACTACAACCCGTGTATACTTGAAAAAATTGCAAATAAGTCGTTGAGATTATGGGCTATTGGGTAGTTTCCCAACTAATCCACTTCCTATGTCTCATCACCCAACTGAATAACCATCCTTTTGTCATATAAAAGAAGGTTTTGGAGTCTCATTCCACATCTAGACATAAGAACAATGAAAATCTTCTCGTTTCACATCCCCTCCTTGCCCCAAGTAATTGCATCCCTTTTGTGAGAATTTCCTTAGAGTTCCCCAATTTGCCTTCCTTCCTCCATTAGAAACCCATTTTACTTACCAAGAAGAAGGTTGAGAGGAGAAGCCATATGGAGGTGCACTTGGAACTTGGTGAAGATGAGCTCAGACCAGGTTCATGGAGTAGTAGCCAGCTTTGGTTGTAAGAGATCATTGTATTATCATTAAAATAAACACTTTCCCTGTCACAAATCATGGTGTGTTGAATGTTTCTAATGAGTTTATGTTTTAATATTCTAACGTCTAACCCTAATTTGTATATGAATTGCATGCTTATAACTTTTTGTTTGTCTATCTTTTAATGCAGGCCAGCCTTGGGAGGAGGCGTGCATTCAACAAAGCTTTCAAGTGCGGCAGGATCATCACCGAACACAGAGTAGAGGTGCAATTACCCAATCCTTCTCATTTTGTTTTTCTTGTATGAGTTTTGGGTATGTTTGGGGTAATTAGATAAGTAAGAGAATTTTAAACAGTTATTGATCTGCCTACATGGTAAACCCTGGTGTAGCCATAGGGGGGGGTTTTCCTACTAGCATCCATGAGTGGGGAAAAAGTTGGTGCTAACCCTAGTAATGAAAGGAAATGTGTGAGAAGTCAATTTTGGTGATTGTCACATCCTGAAAAATTAGGGATTTCAAAAGCTGCAAAAATTCCCAAGAAGGAAAAAGATCTTGGAGAAAACCAAGACCTGGGTAAATGAATATATACACATGTTTGAGAAGGTAGTAATTTTTTTGGCATGTGGAAGCAAAGGAATTACTGGTAAAAATGGATGTCGATAAATAATAATAAAGAAAAATAAGTTGTTGTATGAGCACTGAGGTGTTGCAAAAGTACTAAGGAAACGAAGTCTTGCTGAAACAAGAGGCTCATTTCTCCCTTATGGATTCATGATAAGGCTTGGAGGTGATTGGATCAAGTGATTTGGATGATCCATTCTAAGTATGGGTGGAACTTGGCTTCTCCTTCCCTTTTCCCGATTTTTCTTCCATCAATTTTTAAAATTTAATGGCCGAGCTTAATTCTATTAGTGAAACTATGAAGTGCTTTTCTTTGTGATAGTGAAGATAGTTTCTATAGTGATTTCTTTTGAAATAATCTGGAATGGATAATATCAAACCTATATATATAGGTTTGATATGGATCAAAATTGTTTCTAACTCTTTATATATAATTCATGGAAAAATTGCATAGTGTTACCTAAAAAAATTATCTGATCTATCTTATTAAATAAGTTTTAGATACTTGACAAGAGAAATACAATACATAATTTTCATTTAACAACCATTGAATTTAAAAATCTGAAATCCACATAGACACATCACGAGGTATAAATCAATCTTTGTTAATCAAATATTGTACAGGTTATAGTTGAATAGGTGAAATAAACTAAGTGAAAGTGTAATTGTTTTGCTCCAAATTTTGGAGCTAGTAAAGGAACCTGAGTACCTTTCCATCCTTCTTTCTTCGTGTGACGAGATGCGATGATTTATCCCTGCAAACAATTTGGTAATAAGTGGTTAGTTTATGTCTATGCAAGATATAAAACAATAAGAAAAGGAATTATAAACAAATTAAATAACACTTAAACCTGTCTGTCATTATTTGGCGCGAATGTAGAAATCGGACTTGAAATTTAGGATATGAGAAAGGGATTTGGTGTGGGACGCAGTCTGATGGGTTCCTCACATAAAATAGTGGCCCATCATTAGATCATTGTATTCATTTTTTTATAACGTGTAAATAAGGATAATCAATAAAGGATATTTTTTTCTTGACTTGGATAGAAGCAAATTATTTTCATATCAATCAAATGGTAGTACAAAATACTAAAGAATAAATACTAAATTAAATTATATCGATGAAGATGTTAATTAAATATTACAGATTAAGTAATCAACTTATTTCGATACATTTTTTGTTTTGTTAGCAAAGTCGTTCCCCTTTATGAAACGTTTATAGGAAATAAACCTTGTGGTGTGAATATTTAAACCAAGAATAGATACAGTAAAACGAAATCCTAAGCACACAGACATACACTTACGTGTATAGTCCTCTACAAAGAAAAAGGATCACCTAAAGATTATGCAAGGAAATATAACGAA
Source organism: Picea mariana (assembly GCA_032191745.1). Classification (NCBI taxonomy): domain Eukaryota; kingdom Viridiplantae; phylum Streptophyta; class Pinopsida; order Pinales; family Pinaceae; genus Picea; species Picea mariana. The sequence continues at coordinate 173,311 of JASDQU010738849.1, forward strand.
AATTATATGAGAGTTATGAAAATATGTAGACTATTAATAAAACTATTGTTGATTGTGCACTCTAAATTCTGGCAAGTAAGATTTGATATAAGGGTATAATCATAACCATCACTGGAATTGACAGAGGAATTAATAGAACAACAAGATCCCAAATAGGTTAGAGAGAAACTCTCGATGAAAAACATATTTTAGAAATGCCAAGTTATGAGTTAGTTTAACGATAAATAGAGTTATAAACTAGTGGGAAATAGACCTCACTTAACTATATTTTAAAATAAAAAGAGGAAGGAATTTAGAAAAATTGTCAGTTACAATGTATTATAAATAAAATACTAATAAATATGAGTAACCTTACGTTGGTATGGATTTAGTACTAAACCAAAAGGAAATTTGGGTTATCCACCTAGATGTTGATAAAGGAAAAATATGAAACAATAAGTTTAAACGAGTAAAAATTTTAGTAAGACAAAATGCTAACCTCAGCTAAGTTGCACGGGAAAAGAAGAATTATTAAGTAAAACCTAGAACACAACTTGTAACCTGGAAAAAGTGGAAGTGTAAAATACTAAAACCAGAATAGTACCTCGGTTGTAACCAAAGGCATAACCACTAACAATCCGAATGACGAGTATGACAAGGATTGTTAAAACCAGAATATATATATATATATATATATATATATATATATGTGTGTGTGTGTGTGTGTGTGTGGGTGTGTGTGTGTGTGTGTGCATGTGTGTGTGTAACGACCCCAATCATTATGAATACAAGTGAAGAAAGAAATGGAATTTTTTTTTTTTTTTTAGGTAGGAAGACAACTGCGACAACAGTGGAACCACACAACCTAACGACAAACCACACACCCATATCAGGTAAAATACAACAACGACTCAATGCATTAGCACAATGAGCAACTGGACGAAACATGCGTAAATCAAAAGATAGAAACGACTAACCACCCGACACCAACATGTCATGCCTACAAGATATAGACAACATCCACAATCCTGACACAACCGCCTCGACGACTAGTAACTATAACCTCTATGGCATGCAAAACAAACTCATGAAGGTGTTACATCCCAAGCACTCACAACAACTACAACGAACAATGCCCACAATGGATGGCACAAACTCCAGCCAAGTTATCATTTGCCTCTATCTGTTATGGCATGCAATGATCCCCTCCTCAGGAATCATGGGGTCACCCAGTGATAGGCGTGACAAGAACTGTGGTGCAACAACATAATTGGACCCTCAACACAACCTAAATTCAACGTGCTAGGAGATCAAGTTAATTGTCTAACCCCTAACAACTAACCCTAGACCCCAATCGACAAGTCAACAAGACCACTCTCACTTTCATACAACACAATAATTTCCTTACGCAACAAAATCAATCTGTACATACTAAAAGATTATTATTAAACATAGTTCATTTCCACTATTTTCCAAATTCCCAATGTTAGATAATTATAAATTGCCTTCTATTAAAAATGAAACTAGATTGCTATCTTAGGAAGTTGTTATCTTTAATATTTGAACTGTACATCGAATAAAATAATTCTACTGCAACTGAACACCAAGTTATTCGCATAACAATAAATCGATTACAAGTAATTGTTGTGACTTAGTAATCCAATATATCACTGACATGTAAGTCACCGTCACATAATTCACAACTTAACAAAAACAAAAGAGGAGGAAAAACAGTGTAATCACTGTCTAAATAAAGGAGTTACTGTGTCTATAAAAAATGTTATGGACCATTCATTTCCTATCAAAAAGGTATGCTATCTCTGTGTAAAGAAAATATAAAATATATCATTGTTGTCTAAAATTTACTGTGTAAAATATACAATTAAAGCTAATATTATCAGTTCACCAATTACAAGCAGTCTATTACATTTGCAATAAAACATTGTCTATAAAATGCTACCAATCAATAAATCGTTGTCAACATTAACAAGTGATGATAGAGAATAAAGATTTTAACAGCAATGATATGAATGATGATATTGTTGTCTAATTTGTGTGGCTATCCTTTAGACAACTATATGTCGCTCTATGTTGTTGATGTTGTAGATTGCTATATAAATTCAATATATATGTTGTAGATCGCTATAAATAGAATGCTTTAAATAAAAATCAGATATATACTCAACGTTGTCGAAATATTTTCTTTCTTTTCAGAATGGAGGTAATACTATCTATAAATTATAAATATTATCTCATCACATAAGAAGTAAAATGCTCTCATAATCAAGAAACTTTTATCATTGTGTAAACATTGCAAAATAACTGTGTAAATATTGTTCACATGGTTGAGTAGGTATACTTCTGATGGATTAAATTTCAAGGGGGAAATTAAACTCAACTTACATTAATTGCTATCGTAATTTTCTATATGAGTTCTCTATCCTAAAAGCAATTGGCTACCATGGAATCGCTATATAACTTTCCATCATAAATGAAATTATTTTCTATTAACACATACATACTGTATCACATGATCCCTATGCACTAACACACAGTATTTCGCTGGTAAAACACGATTCATCTATGTTGGTACAATGATCATGGAAACGCTTTTAAAATTCAGGGTTCATCACCATAGGTACAACAACCTGAAACTAAATCGGGGTACATTAAATAAGGTAAATTCGCATTCCACATACATTTAATTCGCAGAGTAAAGAGTGGTATTGTTGGCATACCAAAAAGATGAGTTCATAGAGAAAAATAACTGAAGATGTTGTGAAGTAATACGTTGGGTTTACCATTCAAATTCGCTCAGTTTATCAATGATAATCATTGGGTTATTATACAAAAATGCAGTCAATAAGATAGAAAAATAAAGTTGTCATGAAGACTCAATCCCAGTCATAAGATAGAAAAAAAAAAAGTTTTTCATTCCCAAGTTAATTTGTATAAGCGACTGTTGTTTAATAAAATAAATATATATGCACCTTGAAGGGTAAACTCGTAGTCTATAAAAGTACAAATAAAGGTAAATTCCTAGGGTAAATTCTCCATCCAATAAAATAAATTGCAGAGGATAACCTTGTTTTTGAATGCTTGCAAGGAGCCACATAATTCGTAGTGTTTAGTATCCAGATCGCGGAGTAAAAGAGGGATTTGTTGCACAATTTTAAGTACAATCGTTGTGTTTAAGAAGCCAAGGAGAGTGGGTTGAATGGTGGGTAAATGTGGGTGAAAAAATAGAGATTAAATAAACAAAGTGATCACATGCTAAGATCATTTAGAACACAGAGGTGATATATCAAAATGCAGAGCCCAAAGAAAATGTAGAGGATAATAAACAGTTCACGGAGAGGAATGATAAACAATCACAAAAATACTCAATCACAAGAATGCGCAACGACAATCAATAATCCAAAAATCCATCAACGTAGAGATGAGTAAAGGAAGACAACTAGGAAAAATTTGTATCTTTCGCTCATCATCCATGCACAGAAAAACAGAGCATTAGAATCTATAGGTCGCTATACACCAAAGTGATGACCATCGATTTGACTCCTGGTCGAATGCTCAGGCGTGGAATGATGACCTAGAGATAAGGGCGGATGAAAAAGCACAATTTAAAAATAATAATCAATAAAAAACCACACAGATAAGTTACATAAAGTAGAAGTTGGGTCTGCCCAAGGAAATCCAACAGAAAACCACAAGCGAGGAGGGGTTTACAATACTAGAGGAAAGAAGGTGCAAGTCAGTGCATGGAAATGAAATATTAATCTAGCACAAAGAACTAGCAGGAGTAAATTTTAAATTCATTGCAAGTAACAATTAAACCGACATACCTTAGCCCAACATGATTTCTCAGTAGTTTTTGTCCCTCATGCTTCTTCTAGCTTCCGCTTCCTCACCGATGTGACTTTGCCGGTACCTCCCAGCCAATGCTAGGGGTAATATTATTCCCCCTAAGCCTCCCAAGCCATAGAAGGGCCACAGACACTAAACCGAAGAACAAATAGCAACGGACTTGCCTCACAAGGTCGAGCTACCACTCGTTACCCAAGCTGGGTATCCCAACTCCCACAAGATATGTCATTCAATGCAACAATTTTGCAGCGTAACATTACGCATCAAGAATAGATCCTTACTCCTCCTCCTCTATCCCTTTTATAGAGTTTCTAAGTAATTTCTTTCCCAAATTCCTATTTAATTTTTTTTTCTTTAAATTAATTCATAAACACCTCCCCCGTACACATGTCACCCATTCCCCTAGTTGCACCATAAATTAATTTCTCCTATTTCTCTCACCCACCTAAAAGCATTCCTAAAATCTCTCCTTGGTGTCCCCATATTCCCTTACACATTTTAAATGACTTACACCCTTACTAAATTCCTAGTTGAGTTCATAATTAGAAAGTTCTTAAAGGCAAGATACCTTACTAAATTAGTCATTCACCTTTTTCCTTACGTTTCCCTTT
>JASDQU010738849.1:177817-192101 GCA_032191745.1 Picea mariana
TTTAGACTGTGAGTTGATTATAGGAAATTGAATAATATGAAAGTAAAAAATAGGTGTCCTTTACCCCGTATTGATGACTTATTTGAACAAGTTGGAGAGGCTAAAATATTTTCAAAAATAGACCTTCGTTCAGGATACCATAAGGTTAGGATTTAAGTTGAATACATTCATAAGACTACTTTTAGAACAAGGTATAGACACTATGAATTCGTATTGGTACCCTTTGGTCTAACTAATGCACCTATGGAATTTATGTGTCTAATGAACAATGTGTTAAGGAAGTATTTGGATAATTGTGTGATTGTATTCATAGATGACATCCTGATTTATTCCAAGACCAGATAATAACATTAAGAACACTTAAGATTGGTTCTAAAAATGTTAAGAGAACATCGATTGTATGGAACATTTAGTAAATGTTAATTTTAAAAATAAAAAGTTTAGTACGTAAGACATGTGATTTCGAGGGAAGGTATTTGATTTGATCCTGAAAATTTCATAGCCATTTTAGATTGGCTAGTTCCAAAGGATGTCTAAGATATATGATCCTTTATGGGTATTACAGGGTATTACCAGAGGTTTATTGAATGGTTTTCAAAATTGTCTTAGTCAATCACTTCTTTACAAAAAAAAAAAATCAATTTTAAGTTAAATGAAAAGTGTTAGGAGTGTTTTGAGAAATTACAAAAGTTGTTAACCACCACAGCTATTTTAAAGGTAGTCAANATGTACAGATGTGTGAAAGGAAGGATTAGGAGGAGTATTAGTGTAGGATGGGTATGTGTTTTTTTTTAGCGAAGAAAATTGAAACCCCATGAAACCTATTATGCAACTCATGATATGGAATGAACTTCTATTATTCATGCTTTTAAAATGTGGAGACATTATCTATTGCGTAGAATATGTTTTTTGAATGTTGACAACAATAGTCTTAAATATTTATTTGAATAGCCAAATCTTAATGCAAGAGAAGAAATATGCTTGGCTTTCCCTAGTGAGTATGATTTTGAACTAAAACATATAAAAGGGAACTAAAATAAGGTAGCAGATGCACTCAGTAGGAAGTTAAATGGAATTTTCAGCAGCAGTATATAATTTGATTTAAAACAAAAGATTGTAACAACGAAAGAAAAAGATAAGGAATACAAAAAAAATTGTGAAAAGTGTCAAAATAATTAGATAACTAATAGAGAAAGAAAGTTTAGTTGGATAAAGGAAAATGTAGTCATGTATAAGAACAAAATTTATTTACCAAACTATAATACCCCCCAAGTAAATTATTTAGTGAGTTAGATAATTTCCTTAAGTGGAAAATTCAAGTTTAGGAATTCTAGGAGAAAAATGAATGTTGTTAATATAAATTCTGGACAAAATATTGAATTTCCAAGTGTCCTTTAATGTGGACAGATGTAATAGACAAGTATTTTTATTTAATTAATAAAGGGGACATACTTAATATCCATGTTAAAATATATGATCATGAATCCATTGGTATAACCCTAAATTGCTCTACACATTCATACATGGCATTTGGCCCTCTTACTTGCATTTTTTGTCAAGCCATCACTGAGTTGCTCTTCTAAAAAACCCATTGTTTGAAGATGTACGTGCCCTATATTAATAATGCCCATGTACATACATGTTTTACACCACTACATCTCGCGTACATATGCATGCTACACCATTACAACCCGTGTATACTTGAAAAGTTGCAAGGAATTCGTTGAGATTACGGGCTATTGGGTAGTTTCCCAACTAATCCACTTCCTATATCTCATCACCCAACTGAATAGCCATAATTTTTTCATATAAAAGGAGGTTTTTGGGTCTCATTCGACATCTAGACATAAGAACAGTGAAAATATTCTCGTTTCACATCCCCTCCTTGCCCCAAGTAATTGCATCCCTTTTGTGAGAATTGCCTCAGAATTCCCCAATTTGCCTTCCTTTTTCCATTAGAAACCCATTTTACTTACCAAGAAGAAGGTCGAGAGGAGAAGCCATATGGAGGTGAACTTGGAACAAGGTGAAGAGGAGATCAGACCAGGTTCATGGAGCAGTAGCCAACTTTGGTTGTAAGAGATCATTGTATTATCAATAAAAGAAGCACTTTTCCTATCCCAAATCATGGCATGTTGAATGTTTCTAGTGAGTTTATGTTTTAATATTCTAATGTCTAACCCTAATTTGTATATGAATTGCATGCTTGTAACTTTTTGTTTGTCTATCTTTTAATGCAGGCCAGCCTTGGGAGGAGACGTGCATTCAACAAATCTTTCAAGTGCGAGAGGATCATCACCAGACGCAGAGTAGAGGTGCAATTACCCAATCCTTCTCATTTTGTTTTTATTGTATGAGTTTCAGGTATTTTTGGGGTAGTTAGATAAGTAAGATAATTTTAAGCGGTTATTGATCTGCCTACAAGGTAAACCCTGGTGTAGCCATAGGGGGTTTTCCCGCTAGCATCCATGAGTGGGGGAAAAGTTGGAGCTAACCCTAGTAATGAAAGGAAATGTGTGAGAAGTCAATTTTGATGATTGGCACACCCTGAAAATCAGGGATTTCCAAAGTTGCAAAAATTCCCAAGAAGGGAAAAGATCTTGGAGAAAACTAAGAGCTGGGTAAATGAATATATACACATGTTTGAGAAGGTAGGAGTTTTTTTGGCATGTGGAAGAAAAGGAATTACTGGTAAAAATGGATGTCGATAAATAATAATAAAGAAAAATAAGTTGTTGTATGAGCANGCTGAAACAAGAGGCTCATTTCTCCCTTATGGATTCATGATAAGGCTTGGGGGTGATTGGATCAAATGATTTCGATGATCCATTCTAAGGATGGATGGAACTTATCTTCTCCTTCCTTTTTCCTGGTTTTTCTTCCATCAATTTTTAAAATTTAATGACAGAGCTTAATTCTATTAGTGAAACTATGAAGTGTTTTTATTTGTGATAATGAAGATAGTTTCTATAGTGGTTTCTTTTGAAATAATCTAGAATGGATAATATCAAACCTATATATATATATAGGTTTGGTATGGATCAAAATTGTTTCTAACTCTTTATATAGAATTCATGGAAAAATTGCATAGTGTTACCTACAAAAAAATTATCTTATCGGTCTTATTAAATAAGTTTTAGATACTTGACAAGAGAAATACAATACATAATTTTCATTTAACGACCATTGAATTTACAAATCTGAAATCCACATACACACATTACGAGGTATAAATCAATCTTTGTTAATCAAATATTGTACAGGTTATAGTTGAATAGGTGAAATAAACTAAGTGAAAGTGTAATTGTTCTGCTCCAAATTTTGGAGCTAGTAAAGGAACCTGAGTACCTTTCCATCCTTCTTTCTTCGTGTGACGAGATGCGATGATTTATCCCTGCAAACAATTTGGTAATAAGTGGTTAGTTTATGTCTATGCAAGATATAAAACAATAAGAAAAGGAATTACAAACAAATTAAATAACACTTAAACCTGTCTGCGATTAATTGGCGCGAATGTAGAACTCAGACTTGAAATTTAGGATATGAGAAAGGGATTTGGTGTGGGATGCAGTCCGATGGGTTCCTCACATAAAATTAAGGCCCATCATTAGATCATTGTATTCATTTTTTTATAACATGTAAATAAGGATAACCAATAAATGATATTTTTTTCTTGACTTGGATAGAAGCAAATTATTTTCATATCAATCAAATGGTAATACAAAATACTAAAGAATAAATACTAAATTAAATTATATCTATGAAGAACTTAATTAAATATTATAGATTAAGTAATCAACTTATTTCGATACATTTTTTGTTTTGTTAGCAAAGTCGTGCCCCTTTATGAAATGTTTATAGGAAATAAACCTTGTGGTGTGAGTATTTAAACCAAGAATAGATATAGTAAAATGAAATCCTAAGCACAGAGACATACACTTATGTGTATAGTCCTCTACAAAGAAAAAGGATCACCTAAAGATTATGCAAGGAAATATAACGAAAATTATATGAGAGTTATGAAAATATGTATACTATTAATAAAACTATTGTTGATTGTGCACTCTAAATTCTAGCAAGTAAGATTTGATATAAGGGTATAATCATAACCATCATTGGAATTGACAGAGAAATTAATAGAACAAGAAGATCCCAAATAGGTTAGAGAGAAACTCTCGATGAAAAACATATTTTAGAAATGCCAAGTTATGAGTTAGTTTAACGATAAATAGAGTGATAAACTAGTGGGAAATAGACCTCGCTTAACTATATTTTAAAATAAAGAGAGGAAGGACTTTAGAAAAATTACCAGTTATAGTGTATTATAAAAGATTAATAAATATGAGTAACCTTACGTTGGTATGGAGTTAGTACTAGATCAAAAGGAAATTTGGGTTATCCACCTAGATGTTGATAAAGGAAAAATATGAAATAATAAGTTTAAACAAGTAAAAATTTCAGTAAGAAAAAATGCTAACCTCAGCTAAGTTGCACAGGAAAATAAAAATTATTAAGTAAAACCTAGAACACAACTTGTAACTTGGAAAAAGTGGAAGTGTAAAATATTGGAACCAGAATAGTACCTCGGTCATAACCAAAGGCATAACCACTAACAATCCGAATGACGAGTATGACAAGGATTGTTAAAACCAGAATATATGTGTGTGTGTGTGTGTAACGACCCCAATTGTTACGAATACATGTGAAGTAAGAAGTGCACATTTTTTTTTGTTTTTAGGTAGGAAGGCAACTACAACAGTGGAACCACACAACCTGACGACAAACCATGCACCCATATCAAGAAAAATACAACAATGACTCAATGCATTAGCACAATGAGCAACTGTACAAAACATGCGTAAATCAAAAGATTGAAACGACTACCCACCCGACACCAACATGTCATGCTTACAAGATGAAGACAACATCCACAATCCTAACACAATGACCTCGATGACTAGTAACTAGAACTTCTATGGCACACAAAACAAACTCATGAAGGCGTTACATCCCAACCACCCACAACAACTACAACGAACAATTCCCATAATGGGTAGCACAGACTCCAGCCAAGTTATCATTCGCCTCTATCTGTTATGGCATGCAATGATCCCCTCCTCAGGAATCATGGGGTCACCCAGTGATAGGCGCGACAACAATCATGGTGCAACAACATAATTGGACCCTCAACACAAGCTAAATTCAACGTGCTAGGAGATCAAGTTAACTGTCTAACCCTTGACAACTAACCCTAGCCCCCAATCGACAAGTCAACAAGACAACTCTCACGTTCATACAACACAATAATTTCCTTACGTAACAAAATCAATCTGTACATACTAAATTATTATTATTAAACAATAGTTCATTTCCACTATTTTCCAAATTCCCAATGTTAGATAATTATAAATTGCCTTCCATTAAAAATGAAACTAGATTGCTATCTTATGAACTTGTTATCTTTAAGATTTGAACTATACATCGAATAAAATAATTCTAGTGCAATTGAACACCAAGTTATTCACATAACAATAAATCGATTACAAGTAATTATTGTGACTTATTAATCCAATATATCGTTGGCATGTAATTCACCGTCACATAATTCACAACTTCACAAAAACAAAAGAGGAGGAAAAACACTATAATCACTGTCTAAATAAAGGAGTTACTGTGTCTATAAAAAATTCTATGGACGATTCATTTGCTATCAAAAAGGTATGCTATCTCTGTGTAAAGAAAATATAAAATATATCAGTGTTGTCTAAAATTTACTGTGTAAAATATACAATTAAAGCTAATATTCTCACTTCACCAATTACAGGCAGTCTATTACATTCACAATAAAACATTGTCTATAAAATGCTACCAATCAATAAATCGTTGTCAACATTAACAAGTGATGCTAGACAATAAAGATTTTAACAGTAATGATATGAATGATGATATTGTTGTCTAATTTGTGTGGCTATCCTTTAGACAACTATATGTCGCTCTATGTTGTTGATGTTGTAGATCGCTATAAATAGAATTCTTTAAATAAAACTCACATATATACTCAACGTTGTCAAAATATTTTCTTTCTATTCAGAACGGAGGTAATACTATCTATAAATTATAAATATTATCTGATCACATAAGAAGTAAAACGCCGTCATAATCAAGAAAATTTTATCATTGTGTAAACATTGCAAAATCACTGTGTAAATATTGTTGACATGGTTGAGTAGGTATATCGCTGATGGATTAAATTTCAAGGGGGAACTTAAACTCAACTTACATTAATTGCTATCGTAATTTTCTATATGAGTTCTCTATCCTAAAAGCAATTGGCTACCATGGAATCGCTATATAACTTTCCATCATAAATCAAATTATTTGCTATTAACACATACACACTGTATCACATGATCCCTATGCACTAACACGCAGTATTTCACTGGTAAAACACGATTCATCTATGTTGGTACAACGATCATGGAAACGATGTTCAAATTCAGGGTTCATCACCACAGGTACAACAACATGCAACTAAATCGGGGTCCATTAAATAAGGTAAATTCGCATTCCACGGACATTTAATTCGCAGAGTAAAGAGTGGTATTGCTGGCATACCAAAAAGATGAATTCATAGAGAAAAATAACTGAAGATGTTGTGAAGCAATACGTTGGGTTTACCATTCAAATTCGCTCAGTTTATCAATGATAATCGTTGGGTTATTATACGAAAACGCAGTCAATAAAAGGTAAAAAGAACGTTGTCATGAAGACTCAATCCCAGTCATAAGATAGAAAAAAAAAATGTTTTTCATTCCCAAGTTAATGTGTATAAGCGACTGTTGTTTAATAAAATAAATATAACTTCACCTTGAAGGGTAAACTTGTAGTTTATAACAGTACAAATAAAGGTAAATTCCTAGGGTAAATTCTCCATCCAATAAAATAAATTACGGAGGATAATCTCGTTTTTGAATGCTTGCAAGGAGCCACATAATTCGTAGTGTTTAGTATCAAGATCACAGAGTAAAAGAGGGATTTGTTGTGCAATTTTAAGTACAATCATTGTGTGTAAGATGCCAAGGAGAGTGGGTTGAATGGTGGGTAAATGTGGGTGAAAACATAGAGATTAAATAAACAAAGTGATCACATGCCAAGATCATTTAGAACACAGAGGTGATATATCAAAATGCAGAGCCAAAAGAAAATGTAGAGGATAATAAATGGTTCACGTAGATGAATGATAAACAATCACAGAAATACTCAATCACAAGAAGGCACAATGACAATCAATCATCCAATAATCCATCAACGCAGAGATGAGTAAAGGAAGAAAGCTGGGAAAAAATTGTATCATTCGCTCATCATCCATGCACAGAAAAGCAGGGCATTAGAATCTATAGGTCGCTATACACCAAAGTGATGACCATCGATTCTACTCCTGGTCGAATGCTCAGGCATGGAATGATGACCTAGAGATAAGGGCGAATGAAAAAGTGCAATTTAAAAATAATAATCAATAAAAAACCACACAGATAAGTTACTTAAAGTAGAAGTTGGGTTTGCCCAAGGAAATCCATATGAAAACCACAAGCGAGGAGGGGTTTACAATACTGGAGGAAAGAAGGTGCAAGCCAACGCATGGAGATGAAATATTAATCTAGCACAGAGAACTAGCAGGAGTAAATTTTAAATTCATTGCAAGTAACAATTAAACCAACGTACCTTAGCCCAACATGATTGCTCAGTAGTTTTTGTCCCGCATGCTTCTTCTAGCTTCCGCTTCCCAACCGATGTGACTTCGCCGGTACCTCCCAGCCAATGCTAGGGGTAATCTTATTCCCCCTAAGCCTCCCAACCCACAAAAGGGCCACAGACACTAAACCGAAGAACAAATAGCAACTGACTTGCCTCACAAGGTCGAGCTACCACTCATTACCTGAGCTAAGTATCCCAACTCCCACAAGATAAGTCATTCAACGCAACAATTTTGCAGCGTAACATTACGCATCCAGAAATATCCTTACTCCTCCTCCTCTACCCCTTTTATTGAGTTTCTAAGTGTTTTCTTTCCCAAATTCCCATTTAATTTTTTTTTCTTTAAATTAATTCTTAAAAACCTCCCCTGTACACATGTCATCCATTCCCCTAGTTGCACCATAAATTAATTTCTCCTATTTCCCTCACCCACCTAAAAGCATTCCTAAAATCTCTCCTTGGTGTCCCCATATTCCCTTACACATTTTAAATGACTTACGCCCTTACTAAATTCCTAGTTGAGTTCATAATTAGAAAGTTCTTAAAGGCAAGATACCTTACTAAGTTAGTCATTCACCTTTTTCCTTATGTTTCCCTTTTTCTTTATGTTTCCCTTTCTTCCCTTAGTTTCCTATTTATTTTAAGTTTCTCTCTTTTCCCTTTTTATCTAAAACTCAAATTAGAAAGTGTAGAAAAACCACCTCTTTCTCTTTTTAATTAATAAAATTTAATTAGTATATGTAGAAAAATAATCATTTCCTTTAAAAAAAAAAAAATCCCCCAAAGTAATTTGATTTTAATAAATTAATTGAATTTCTTACCCCCTTCTCGTCACATGTTTAATTATGATTATATATATATATATATATATATATAATTTTTTTTACCACAAGTATCAGTTAGACCTAGATTTTAATTTCCTAGGCTAGGTGACATTTTTATTAGAGAAATTGTTTTTAAATCTCACTTATCACGTCATTAATTTAAGGTCGACTAGGCTTATTCACCTGCCCGTTGAAATCAAGATGTGCCCTTGAGGATGCACTAGGTGCTCCAAGAGTGCCACTTAACTTTTTATGTTTCCCTTGCTCGATGTGCCCTTCAGGACACACTACGTGCTCCATGGGTGCCAGTCGCCTCTTTCCATTTTCATTGCACGACGTGAACCTCAGGACGCACTACATGCTCCAAGGGTGCCACTCGCCTCTTGACTGACTTGGTAGACATAAAAAAACCCTGAAGTCAATACTTCGTTAGGTGATCTTGCTGGAGACTAAGGGCCTCTAAGGAATAAGGCCCCCGCCTTATTGCATGCCCCTTAGAATAATCATGAATGATTGTCACAATATTCCCTCAAAACATCATGGGTGTTCTTGAACTAGGTAATTGTTAGCCTACAGTTTGAGCCATGATGGAAGTGCTAGTAGGTTGTGGAAAGGCTGTTGTCCACACCTCTCCCTCAATGTCTCTGGTTGTTGTGCGTGACCCCTCTAATCCACATGTGAGTCTGTTTGGCAATCTATCATCATCCTGCATCATCAACAAATCATTTCAGCAATAATAATCAATCATCATAGCATCTAATCATATGTACATAAGTCATATCAACATCAATCAAAGACCAATAGTCCACTCCCTGACTTGATGCAGATTCCAAGGGGTGTCATCGATGCCTCTGCATCCTTGAGGTCCAAAGTACTACACATTCAAGATAACCTAGTTAATAGCGCCTGTCTATGTAAACACAAAAAATAAAATATCCATAATGCCTCATAATCATAATCAAATGACCAATAGTATAATAATATGGATCATTTGTAGGAAAGTTTCCTCAAAGAATAAGTTCGCTTAGTGCACGCAAGAGTGGTATGTTACATATAGCCCCTCTTGGTCTAAACTTCATCCCGAAGTTTCAGAGTATATAAGTGCCGAAATAATGTGTATCACAATATCATAATTCTATCTATCAAACAAAAATGGAAACTGTTGGCGCATATCATATGTGTCCTCCCAGGTCACCGAGTGTGGACTATTAGCACTAGGAATCACCTTCAAATTGCATGGATGGAAAGACCAATACCCATCAGGTTATATGTGAATGTAAGAATGTTTTAAAGGGTCAAATGGAAAAGACTCAAAATGATAATGTTCCAACTCAGAAAATAGGGCTAGCATGCACCAACAGTCAAGGTCTTGTCTAACTTCAATAAGTAATTGGGAGTGCGTATGAATAGAGGGAAGACTTAAATGAGAGGAATGTAGGGGTTGCTGTAAACATTAGGTATACAAAAATATTAAGGAAGAAAGGTTCTTAACAAAAGATCTTCTTCAAATCAGAAACTAAGAAAGCTAAATAAACATCATGATAATATAAAGATCAAACATCCATCATAATATCACCACAACCATTCATGTGAATCATTCAAAGCATGAAAATTTAGCATTAGAAGAAAATAAGCTGAAAGAAAAGCTGATTTCTATTAACCAAAATGTTTTAAATCTAGTACATATCCAGTTCACAGTAACTTCATCAAAATATTATAGTATTAGGGAGCCTTGATCAACCATATGAACCTGATAAAGAATTTCATCTATTTATTTATAACAAAAGGGAGGCAACAGTTGGGGGTACGAGCTGGCCTCCTTCCCTTGAAAATCTCTAAGAATTTATTTCATCTAACAACTTGACTAACAACCTATCCTATAAAATAGGAAAATGTTGGTGACTAATCCAACCAATCTTCAAACTGACTTGATTCACCTTTGCTGCGCAACTCCTTGTTTTCCATGTGTCCTTCAAGAGAATGTGGTTGGTATCATGATGCTAGTTGTTGTTTCTGCAATCTTTTCCATCACCAGTTACCCAAAAAGTTGTTAGATTAACCCTCCTGGATCCCTGGTGTTTGTTGGTAGCTTCTTTGGGTAGCACTTTGAGTAGCGCACTTCAAAACTGGACAAGTAGAAAAGGTAGCACCAAACCTTCCTATCCCCTGTGCAAACTTTGGCCTCTGTGATATAATAAGTAGTGAATTTAGGTAGTGCCATAATGGTGCATCTGTGTGCAAACTTTGGCCTCTACAAGATATTAGGTAGAGAATTTTAGTAGTGCCACTGTGAGTCTCTGTGCAAATTTAGGTAGCGCAGTCAAAATGCAACACCTACATCTTGAACATGTGCATATCAATTAATAACTTTGAATAGTATCGAACCCATAATCTTTAGGTGGTTTAGCAGCACTGTAGGTAGCACACCAATGAAACACCAAAATAGACTATTTCGTAGCGCCATAGCACTACAAAATGTCTGCATTCTTACTAATGAAGAAGTTAGCTCTTTACAAAAACCCAAAACTCTAAACAACAAGAACTTAGAATCCTGTATAGGTGGCAGAGGTAGTATTTCAATAATAGTTCATCCTCACAAAATGGAACCATCTTAAAAAATGGGGCTCACCTTTCACCAGTTATCTCGTTACCTTGACACTTAATATCACACTCTTTCTTGTAGAAGGTTGATCTTTATTTGGTACAGAAGACTTATTCCTTTGAGAAATGACAGGCTTCTTCAATGGAGCTATGATTTCCTTGATTGTTGTTGTGTCTTTCTCATTAGCAGCTTCAACCAATACCTATAATTTTCTTTGAGCTACTTCATCTTGAAAATGCTGCAACTTTGCCTTGAGCTTCATGTTTTGAGACTGAAAGCCTTTGTTCTACCTATAAATATTTCAGAGCTACCTATGAAGGGGCTAGGATTTTATTGCTCTAAACCTTATCAGGTTAAGGGTATGACTATAGCCATCCATGAGATCTTTCATTTTCACTCTTTCAAACATGGCTTATGTTTTCAAATGAGCCACCTCTTTCCTTACATCCCTAAGTTGCTTGATTAATATTCTGAATGTCTTACTGTCAGGTGGAATAGTGACATGCACAGTCTCAAAAGTATTTTTCTCGGTATCCTCTTCCACTTGCATAGGAATTTCCTTGTCTGCCTCATCAAGCTTCTTAATGCCTTTGCTTTTATCTTTCTTCTTTTGCACAAGGGTTTCTTCTTTCCTTTCCACGGGCTTTCCAAATCCTTTACCCTTCTTCTTTTGCACAGGGATTTATGGTAGAGACTATTCTTCAACAACCTCTTTAGGATATGATGATCTTGTAAAAGGTCTTTCGCCCTTAGTATTGGTTTTTGGAGGAGAAGAGGGGAAGTGTAGCTTCTTCCATTTCTTGACTACAGTTTTGGTAGAAGAAAGAACCTCTTCTAACCCTGGTGGAGGAGGTGGTGAAAAATCTCTCTGTGGGGAAGGACAAGCTTCCTCCTCATTTCCTGTGACCTACTTCATGACCTATGAAACTTGAAGAGGATATCTTCCCTTTGTCTTCCTATTGGTATCTTCTTTCACAACACTAGTGGGTGATAAAGGACTTGCATTATGTGATTGAGGAGTATATGCTATATCCAACTTGAAGTGAGAAGCAACAACAAAATGTTCCCATGAAATCTCTTTCTTACCCAATTCCTCAAAGACTAGCATTCTAATCAATCGAGAGTGGAGGATGCTAGTATCCACATCCTTAGACTTGGATTGAATCCTATCTATCATCTTACCTATGATCCTTAACAAATAGTAGGGAATATTCATTTCAAATTTACCAGTAAAATGAAACAGAAGCCTTATATGGTACTAGTACAATGTGTTAAACCTCTGTTCACATGTAAAGTATCTCTGGATGATCTTCAATATCCTTTCAAACTGCTCCATCAATTGATTTATTGGCACACCTTTAGAAAAATAACTGGATTGATATTCAGGCTTGAGGAGATATTTGGCATAGGCTGAACTCAAATCCATGGCTTTAAATGACTTTTCACCTATGATAGGGATTCATGTTGTAGCTGAAATAGAGACCTCAGTTGCCTCAAATTCTAAATCCCCTACCTTGTTCATCCTTCCATCAAAATGTAAGGAAAACTATCTTGTCACCTTAGGATGGCCCTTTTTCATATTCTAGCAGAAAGAGAGACATCCCACTTTTTGAAAAACTTCTCTTGCCATGGACTTTGTATCAAAAAGATGCATATCTACAGGTTCATTTCTAACCACCTTTCCCCCTTTGTGTTTCTTCTTCATCTGAGGAGTCTCCATAGCTTATAATTCAAGATTCTTGTGGCTTATGGGGTAGTAATGACCAGGAGGACCTATAGTCGATCTTCAAATGGACAAAGTTGCGCCTTTAAACCAAACTGGTGCTCGTAAGATAAGACATGGTTGTGGAAATCCCTTCCTTAGATTTGTGCATGTATTGAAATTTTAGATAGTGAGAGGGTACTCTGTAATTAGCCCTTTGAAGCTGGGTAAAAAATGCTCAATTCAATTGTCAAAAGAAGCAGGGGAGACACAGTGTTGTTAAGAAGCGCCTTTGGGTAGCGCAATGCGTGTGTAGACAATATATTGTTTAGGTGTTGTAAGCTCAATAGCTATGGTGGGTGTATGTATCATACTTTGACGTGAGCAGTGAAGTTCATAGGTTTGAAAAGAGAGGATACAAAGATATGATGCAAAGAAAAGACTCTCAAAACTATGCAAGCTCGATAATCTAAACTCTGAGTGCTAATTCTCTGTCAAAATTAATGTGAAAAGGAGGAAACACAGGATACCTGTGGAGTAAACACTTGTTTGAAGCTTCAGTGAGATTTCAGGATGAATTCACAAACATCTCGGCCTCTGAATCTAACTCAACATTGGATCTGGCAGCATTGCTGTCGCCTAGTGAGAACTGTGAGTTTGCGCAATGCAACACTCTTAAATTTTCAAAATCATAAACCATTATCAGGGCTCGTAAATACAATATCTTGAAGGTATCATTTAACCAACTCATGGCATTGAAAACAAGGAACATGACATCATTCGTGGTAATCATAACTCATGGTAGAAACATGATGAACGGGACAAGTGCTACGGAAATGCCTGATCAGTGGGTAGCGCTACAATTTAAAAAATTATTGGACAGGTAAGAAAGGACAACAAGGCATGCCCACAGGGTCATGAATTAGGAGAATGGTCTGTCACATTGGTCTAGTTGTGGGAGGGATCGATCCTATTGACAAATCATGAAGGGAACCAAATTTTAAGTCATAAACTAAAATGGTTCTAAGTGGAAAAATCAATTGAGGATCAAACATAAGTTGTGACTCAACACTTTATTTATCCAAGGGGTCCTAACAAACATAATTTTAAAAGGTATGAAACTTAAAAAATTAAAATCTAAGGCTTAGAAAAGGATAAAAATAAACTAAAAACCCAAGGCAATTTCGTGTGATAACATTGGCTCCACAAGGAATGGCATGCCCCCCTGTGGGTTTCTGAGAATGAGTAGATTTAGTGTCTTATCATAGGGCTATGGGGTCATTTATTGAAACAAAAATAAAAGAAAAATGATATTTACAATGGCATGAAAATCCACTCAAGGCTCAAGAAAAGTACTTTT
Source organism: Picea mariana (assembly GCA_032191745.1). Lineage (NCBI taxonomy): Eukaryota > Viridiplantae > Streptophyta > Pinopsida > Pinales > Pinaceae > Picea > Picea mariana. Next base: position 192,061 of record JASDQU010738849.1, read on the forward strand.
TCAGAAAATTCCCATTGACAGGGCCACAAAAAACCTCTTCA